>VYXB01003583.1:181703-264672 GCA_013397135.1 Pachyramphus minor | reverse complement strand
CCCCGCCCGCCCCCGGTGTTGCCTCGCCGTGTTCCCCCGCCTGGCTTTGCCTCGCCGCGAGTTTCCCTCCTCCGCGCTGCCGCGTTTCCCCCCGCCTGCCTGGCCTCCCCTGGCCGGGTGTTCCCCGGCCTAGCCCTGCCCTCCGTGCTGTGCGGGGATGCTGAAGGCTGCGGGTGGTATTATAGGACGCGGTGTGAGCTGCGGGATGCTCTGGCGGCCGCCTCTTCCCGGCGCTGCCCCCGCACCGCTCGCTCTCCTACCAGGCAGCGATGCCCATCTCCGTCTGCCGGGGCTCTCCGCGGCGGGACAGCCCGCGGGGCTCCCGCAGGTGAAACCCCCTTGCACAGGCAGCGGACAGATTGGTGATGCTGGAGGAGACCGCAGGATTTGCCTGCCGGTTTTGACGAGCAGCGCGGGAAGCAGCAATAAATGTGCTATTAACCCCCGGAAAAATCTGGCGAGTTAAGTCCTACGTTATCAAATAATGCTCCCTGTAATAACTGCAGAGCTACAGCCCCCGGGCAGCCCTCCTCATTAAGGGTCCTGGCCAAGAAGGCTGCCCGGCGGCTGCGACTCCTGCGGTACCTGCGGAGGGTGAGATTTGATGTCACAAGCCCGGGGTGCCGGTAGGTGGCCCGGTGGTTCAGAACAGGCGGCTCTCACTGCTCTCACTGCTCTCGGTCCCGTTCTCCTCAGCCTGGGTCGGCCTGAAGGGCCCCGGCACGGGCTGTGTGGTTTAACACTCGCTGCTGTGGGTCATAGAAAGTCTGGTGCGGAAATAGCAACCAGCAGGACTGTTAAAACGGGGTCAGCTGAAGAGCTGATGAGGGTTCTCTGTGTTTGTCTGGAATTTCTCAGTATTGTTAATTTTTAACTAGATCAAGAGAATGAGTTGCTTTACACCTTAACTTGGCTTTTTTTTTTTTAACTTTTTAAAAGAATTTAAGAAAAAACAAGTAGTGTATATATTCTAGTGTTTGTGCATATTTATCAAGGTGTTAATTTGCAGTCTCTTTAAACTGTGAATGTGTTTGGAAAATGTTTAGTGCAACGTAATTACTTGTTAGTAAGTTGCCAAAAGTATAGGAATTTAAGGCTGTGTCCTGTCTGCATTGTTGATATTATTCCATATGAAATGGAGTAAACACAGTTCTGAAAATATTCAAATGCATGTGTTTAAACAACACAACTCTGTCGATGTTGGTACACTAGATTGTTACGTGTATGTTTGGGGTTGGGTTTTTTTTTATGCAGGAGCTTTGAGTGTTACCATTCTTGTTAAGAAAGCTCTTTATGATTCTCTTTTCTTGTTTAGGATGGGGAAGTCAGAGTTCCAAAGTACATATACATCATAGCACATGGCTTCATTTTCCTGGCCACAATTTACGCTGGATACTGACTTTTATCCTCTTGTTTGTGCTGGTGTGTGAAATTGCTGAGGGCATAGTGTCTGATGGGTAAGTGTATGTCCACCTTCTCCTGATAGCACTGAGCAGTTTAAAGGTTTCAGGGTAGATATTTTCTCCCTGTCCAAATTCTCATCTAGACCATATTCCTTTTGGTTATAAACATATAATCTGTTTTCTTAGTGATTAACCTATCGACCTTGTATATCAGAAATTCCACAGACCTTGCCAAGTGATGTACAGAGGCAAAACTGACCTTAATCATTTTTAGTTCAGCTTAATGACACTGTCTTTCCAAAGAGTAATCATAGATAAATCCTAATGATTCAAGCAGATGGTGACATTTTCATGATCTGTTTTATGTCCAAGGACCCAGTCCCACAGTTTTTACTCAGGAGGAACTCCCATGTGCACAGTGGGTCATACCATTCCTCCCCAAACTGACTTCTGTTCATCCTAATAAATGCAGTGAATGTACTGGGCCTTATCTCACACCCCACAGAGTTTCTTCTGGTGTTTTTGCAGTACATCTGATCTGTTACCTGGAGCAGAGCATCTCATATTATGTGAGCATGATCCATCATCTGTTATTCAACTTAGGATGTCTTTAAACAGAAATGTGTGGGGAAAAATTATTCCAAGTGAAACAAGTGACATAGGAGACTGATTTATTATCAAAAAACCTGATGATGTATAACAATGAATATGATCATCTTCTTCTGAAGAGAGGTATGATTTTAATAACAATTGTGAATTTGCAACCAAAAGGATGGTGAAGGCAAAGCTCCTCATTAAACAGAACAAACCTCTCTGATTAGCCATCTATATAACAAGTATCCATCAAGCAGTGCGAAAGGCATTGCAGTCTTCTGCTGTAGAAGCTGATATCATCATCATTATTAAAGTTCTCTTAAACATATATAAATAGGATGTTTCTCAGTGCCAGTATTTTTTAAAAGGAATTTTTCTTATGCTTATTCAGAGAGATCAGGGTGTGGGATGCTTAGAGCAAAATCTCCTGCTTTGTGTTTTCTCTTTTATTTGGCACTTTAGCAGTCCCTCTCATTATGTTTATTTGCTAGTTAACTTGACTCAGAACACTGCTGTTAAGTAATAGGTGTCACCTGATGAGAATCAAAGCTCCAAGCTCTACTGGGGGAGTGCCAACCCACAGTTGTGCCTCCCCGAGCTCTCAGCAGGCTAGTGAGTGCTCTGGTGCACAAAAGCAAGTTTTGAGACTCATCAGCTTTCTAAGACCAAAATGGATCCTGTTGGTAAGTCCTCTTGACAGCAACTGGGTGCTGAAGGCTTTGGCATCTCAGCAATAGAAGCAGCCTATTGGAGATATGGTTATATAGGGGAATTCCAGCAACTGTGAAATAAACAGATTTAAAAAGCCTCCCACTGCAGTGTTACCTACTGAAGCTTAGGCTGTTTGAAGAAATCTGTTCCTGTTGCTTTTTTTTCTCACTGAGAATTCAGCCCTGATGTACAAAACCTGGCGTTAAGGAATTCAGAGTCTGGAGAATCCTTTCTCATTTTGCTGTATCCACATGCAAACTCATTGTCAGCAAGAGGAATTCAGTGTTCATGACACAGGCTGTCAGCATGGTTCTGTCCAGCTCTGTAGAGTTCACTACAATCTCCATGTGAGGGAGGACTTTTCTTTCCTGCAGGACAGATACAGGAGAGGGTCCTCTTGAGCTCCTATGGATCTGTTAGACACTTGAGGTGTTCTGCTTTCAGATATGTGATGTCCTGTGATGATCTCCCATTTCCTTGACAGCACAGCCCTTTTTGTCTCTCCAAACTGCACAAAAGTAGCTTTTGCTGCAGCAAGAAGAAATCCAGAGATTATTAGCATATTTTCCATGAGGTTCAGAGGACAAGGTATGAATTTCCCTGAATGTTTGTGTCCTGAAGTCTTTCTTTTGGTGCTTCTTCTCTTGACACTGGTTGGGAGACAGGAATTTGTACCTCTTGACAGCACGGGGCACTAAAAGAAAGAAAAGGGGAGGAAGAGAAGATGACAAGAAGAAGGAGGTGGGGGGAACCATATTTCTATCCAACTTTGTATAGCACTGCCCAGCAATTCCCATATTCCCAAAGGGCTGTGGTTGGCAGGACCCCCTTTGCTGCTGCCTGAAGCAAAGTGTCAGGAGAGTTTTGCTTTATGGGACAAAATATAAGGGCATATGTTTCTGTTGTAGGTTTTGTTTGTTGGCAGTCATTGAATACACGCCTCACTGTAATTCCTGTGCTGTGGTGCTGTTCCTTCTCCCAAACTGAAAAAAATGAAACATTTCTACAAAATGTTTCTATAGAAAATCTTGAACTGTGCTGTCAGTTGTTCTTATTTGCATACTTTGATGGACAGCTCCCAAACTAGTTTAGCTTAAATTAACTTTTCTCATTTTGGAGCTGAGCTGCTTATCCTAATTTAAACAGTGTTCCAATTGATTTCAGTAGGAAATAGGAGTACACACCTTTCATCTTCATCACAGGGGAGGAATTTGAAGTCCAACTGTGTGATTTAGGAGCATAAAATCAGTTAAAACTTGGAGAGTTTTGCATCCATAGCTCATTCTAGAAAAATCCTATGTCAGAGCTGGGTACAGGATACAATTCATAAATTGAAAGGGAAACATTTAAATAGCTAAGAGGGTTTGACTTTAACAGATGCTAACTTTTTTTTCTTTTGAAGGGTCTCGGAATCACGCCATTTACACCTGTACATGCCAGCTGGGATGGCATTTTTGGCGGCCATCACATCGGTTGTCTATTACCATAATATCGAAACATCCAATTTCCCAAAGCTGTTAATCGGTACGTCTCACAACTTACCAGACTTGGAAGTGTGATTGTGGTGCTGTGTGTCTGCTCTTCCTGGGACAGGTCGTTGCAGTGTCAGTGCTGGCTTGTATGAATAAAGCTACAGCAATATGTGTATTGAAACTGTTTATTATTTTCAATGCTTTTAACTTCTAATAGTATTCCTTATAACGTTCTCGGGGATCCCAAGGCTTCTCTAGGAAAAATGATTTGTGGGAAAGGCAGCATGGCAAATTCTTAGCTTTAAAAGCTCTCCAAGTGCCCTGCTTGCCAGCATGTTGTGTTTAAACATGATGATATAAGAGTGAAGCACATCCTTTGTGTGTGTGGTCTGTTGAAATATGCAAGGAGTTAAGGAATGACATCTGTGACTTTCAGTATGACACACTGGATATATTACATTGCCTGCTTGTTCTTGCTTAGTGTTCCCAAAACTCCCTTTGAAAACTGCATTACGACCTTTTGAATGGAAAATGGGAACTACCTAGCATACTAAATATTTTCCTCAGGGTTGCAAATAAACTGTAGCTAGAGAAAATCCATTGCTGATGACAGTCGTGTATGTTCTCTTCTCTTTAAGTAGACTGCAGGCTGTGGACATCTACTTGTTTAGTCATCTTGTTACCTGTTATTTCTTTGGATCTCCTGGCTCATCAAATTTTGTTTGAGTTAGTTTTCTGTATTAATAGATCCTGATATAGTTTGTCTTGTGCCGTTGTAGCTCTTTGTATTAAAGTTTTGTTCTTGTTTTTGCCAGGTGGGGAAAAAGTCAGTAATAACTGGATTTGAGAAAGCTTTTAAATATTGAAGATTTTTTTGTACTGCATCTACATTTTTGTACTCCTCTGAAGAAGGAGCCTATAACGCTTGTAAAAAAAAAAAAATTCCTCTCCAAAGACTTTTTATCCATGCTTGGCAGCCCATATCTTCTTATTTGGGACTGCTTTTAATAAATCAACAATCTATTTAATGCCTTCTAGTGGGACTAAAGGTTATGTCTCAGGGAAGCATTGCCAGCCTGTTACGGTCGCCTGTGGGTTAAATAATTTAGTGCCATTACTGCATTCCTGCTGTTAAGTCTTGGAGAAGGATAGCACAAAGTTACAGCTGATAGTTGATTACCCATTTTTGCATAATTACTGCTCTGTAGAGATTTCTCTTTTATGATAATTTTTTTCAGTATTTAGAGTGCCGATGCTGGGCAAGCTCTGGACAATACTTGAATAGTAAACAGTTATACCTATGAATATCAACATTTAAATATTATGGGTGAATTTTAATTTTGCAAGAATTTCCAAGGAAATAGACCCTTTAAGCAAATCTGTTCGTAATAGCTCATAGAAAAAAAAAAAAGAAAATCAGACTATCACACTCTTTCCCACCTAGTTGATCTGATTTGAATTTTAATCCAAAGTCTTCAGAAGCTGATGATCTTTGACTTATTTTATTTTTTCTTTTGTTTTCCTTTCCGTGTCCTGTGTTTCTGAGAGAACGGAGGACAGATTTTTCTGGAAGTCTCTATCCTTTGTTCATAACTGCACAACTAAGAGCACTGTCATCTTTAAATGTTAATTGCAAGTACTCTGTATTGACATGTGGGATGAGGCAATTATCACAAATTAGCCCAGTATGAGATAGTTAAATTATAGCTATACTCAGCTATCAACCCACTAGAGTGCAGTGTGGCCATGAAGCAGCTTCCCTTTAGAGCCTCATTTTATGGGGTAAAAGGGAACCATGAGGCAAAGCTACAGTTGGTGATAAACTTTTTACTGAGTGTATGAGAAAGCGGGTTCGTCATCACTAAAATGTTGTAGAAGAGATTTAATATTGAACCCATGGACAAACAGAGTAAAGCAAATGAGCTGATGTGGCACCTTGCTGCTTCTGAGCATCAGTGAATTTCCACCAAACTGCAGGGCATCATCTGCCTCAGCTGCAGGATGTTCACAGTTGCAAGGAGTTGGTAGCTACATAAAGCAAAGGCTGACAGAGCCTTATCCAAAATTTACTAAACTCAGCAGGGAAACTCTTATTGATGCAGTGCAGTAGAACCTTAAAGGTCCATTCATTAAATCTGAACAAGGTGAAATTTTCCAATCCTGTGAAACTTTGAGAAGTTTTCTTTTTTTAAAGAAATTTCACTCTGTGCCCTAAAGAAACCGAGTCCATTTGTACCTCTTCATAAACAAGCAAGAGGCAGATTGACACTGCAAGAGACCTGGAGATTAGCGGGTTCCCTTGGAATATGCAAGACAAGGACTCAAAGTTCCTTTCCTGATCCTGCCTTTCAGCTTATCCCAGACATTTGGCTATTTTGAAGTAGTCATTCTTATTATTTCTTATCAAAAAAGTTGACAGGGTTTGAATATTTCTTTTCTGAAGATAATGATTGATTCCAGGGTTGCAGTTGAGTTTCCTGACTCTTGCAACGCTTCGGTCTGATCCAAATATGTTTTTCTCTGTATGTTTTTGACATTTCAACAAATGTAGTTGTTCTCATGTAACGTTGTTTACTATGGGACTCTCATAATAATGCTAATTTTGATGCTCTTTGCACCACATGGATGCATAGTATTTGTACAGTTTAGCAGGACACATTTTAGAATAGTTTTTGTACTGAATTGGAAAATCCAATAGCTTTCTCAATGTTCAAAATATGTAATTAAATGGTAGCATCTGATTCCACTGTTTAAGTTAGTTTCTTTGTTTTATAGATAAATAAACCTCAGAAATGAACAGTAGGAGAAAATTATGAAATAACAATAAGACTGTTAGTTTTTAATCTGAAAAGGGTAGTAGTGTGGGAACACATGAGTTTTTGGTTAAAAAAAGGACAATTTTCTTAAAACAAATCTTAATTACAAATGCCTTACCACTGCTAGACAGTAATCTATTTTTCTAATTTAAAATTCTTGTACCTTTACATTGTAGTTATTTCCCTTGCAATTAGTTTATTCTTTTAAAAGAATATAATATAAAAATAATGCTTATTGCTTAGCACACAAGGTTTCTTTCCAAACAGACACAGGTTAATTAATAAATCCCATCCAGTCATGTGTGTGCATTTTTAGGTTGGGGTTAATTCAATAAAAATTTTCAGAGGTCTGGCCCAGGTGTTGCAGGGGGAGGTATCTTACATGGCCCAAAAAAAAGTGAAGTCATTTAGGCAACTAGAATAGGTCTAAAGCAATCCAGTAAATGCATGCATGCCTCTGTGGTCTCATCACTAGGCAGTTCAGATCAGTGGAAGTTCTTGGAGATAATTTCCAGAAACTCTCAGCCAATATGCACTCACCAGCCAGAAGATAAAAACATCACCTATGTAGTTATGGCTTAAAAGAAAGAGCCATAACAATGTTTTCCAAGGAGCCTGATCTTGAGGGGCCTATGAACATTGACCAGATTAGATGATATACACGTGTGTTGAAAAATGACAAGCGAAGTAAATTCAAATGCTTCTAGGAAGTATGATGGTGGGTGGCCACTTATCACCTGAGAATATTGTGTTTGGCCCTTTTTAATACTTCTTAGATAAAAGATAGATTAATGTTATAAAAATGAAAGGTCATATAAACCCTTGTTTAAATTCTAAATAGGAGAATGGCTCTGCTAGTTCATATTTAGAATTCCAAGAGCTCTACATAGGTGCCAGTTGGGTTGGTTGTTTTTTCAGAAGTCCTGTGCTGGTGCCTATTTTCGGTTTGTAATATTTGTGTAAGCCCCTTTCACTCCAAGAAGGATGTGTTCTCAGCCTGTTGTAAGAAGAATGAGACAAAACAAAGATTAACAGATAAAGGTGCTTAAGAGTAGAACAGTATGGAATGTATTCTTGGATGAAGTGAGATTTTATAGTCAGACATTACAAATAGGAAAGAATAGTGCCTCAAAGAAAGGAAGCAACCTGAAACAGGATCAGAAGATTAAATTTTATGCAGTATAAGTTGGGAAGACAGTAGGAAGCCTTACATAAGACAGCTAAAGTTTTATAGGAGAAATTTGATAAGTATATCTCTTAAATCCTCTCTGCAACTGCATCAGCCACCAAAGTACAGTGCCCAAATACCTGCTTTATTCTTTCAAACTGGCCTGTTAATTTTAGAGGAAGGTAGACTCTTGGCAAATGTCCTAATCCCCAGTATTCCTGTACTGTTCCATACAGGTTTTCACTTGATTTCTGTAGAAGCAGGATTGGCAGTCCCAAATCCCGTATGGATTCTCTGTGTTGAATTTAGCTTTGCTTGGAAAGGGTAGCCCCACAGTACCTCCCCAGGGGGCTTTCTGGGGTGCCTCAGGGTATCTGGAACACCATGAATTCTTTGACATTTGTGCAAGTTCCTGAGAATACCCATGTTTAAGCTGGACTTACAGTTGCTAATGCTTTGGTTGAAGACTTTCTCTGGTGTTTCAGCAAAACTTGGAAAGCACATTCAAGCTTTTATTGGCAGCTAGAGAGCATTGCATCTGTTGCACCATGGCAGATACAGCAGCAATGAAAGTAAAAGAACATAACCCCAGAAGGCATTTCCTTAAGAATGGGGAACAGGAGCTGGCTTAGGGTGTGATGAATAGTTTGGAGAGTGTTTCCAAACCACCAGAGCTTATTGCAGGGATTATTTATCTATAACTGGTGGTAGCATGAACACTTCTAGACAGGAAGTTCAATATAACTAAAAAATAAAAGTTGTATTCTATGAATGCCAGAATATCCTTCCTTGATGGGACTTAATCTACGTTGTAAATTACATATATGGAATACGTGTAATAACGCAGCAGCTGTTTGGGTGAAGTATTTTATTATCTATTCCTGCATACATCCCAGAGATTTGCAGAGAATTTTTCCTCGAGACAAATTCATAGCAGTCTTGTAGCATTAACCAAACCTGAAGAGCATCATTCGCAGGCACCTTCACTCGTGGAACAATACCCTCCCTTGAACTCATCATGCGGACACATGTTTACAGTAAATCAAAATTTCCTTCAGCAGACTTCACTTTGTGATACTTTTCAAATATCACTAAATCTAATAGAAAAGGCATTTATAACTAATATCTTAATATTTTAATGTTTGTGGAATTGAATCAGGCTTCTGTTTTGACATGAGAAAGGCTACTCTCTGGTTTTATATATTCTGTTGCATTCTTTCTGAATGAATATTTTTTAATGCTATTGTATATTTTTGCAACTGTGAAGCTGATTAAACTGATTTATGTTTGCTTTTTTCCTCTACAGCATTGCTGTTCTATTGGACTTTAGCTTTTATAACTAAAACCATCAAATTTGTGAAGTTCTGTGATAATGGGGTTGGATTTTCTCAGCTTCGATTTTGCCTCACAGGACTCCTGGTTGTTCTGTATGGAATGCTTCTAGCTGTAGAAATCAATGTCATCAGGGTGAGGGTAAGTTACTATCATAAATGTCTCCTCCGGAGGTTTTTATTGGTTTGAGCTTTGGATTACTGTTTTTTCTTCCTTTTTTTATTCCCTTTTCTGGGTACTTAGGTTAAAGTGTATTTCTAAAGGAGAAAGAAAAATCCAGTTAGGAATAGAAATCAGTTTGAGAATCAAAGGTTAATCCAATTTTATTGGGCCAGATAAATACATAATTTCAAAAAATGCCAGACTCCGCTGTAGTTAAATTAAGGTCAATTTCTTCTGTTCAAGTTTGTTTTAAATTCTGAAATTATTCTGTTTCAGTCATGACAAAGAAGTATTTCTGATGCAAGTGAAGACGGGTAGAAAGGAATTGTCTGCTCTGTCAGAGAATATCTTAGACACAAAAATAACGTCTCTCATTTTCCAGGAGACAATCACAATAAGTGATTTATTTGGGCAATTGGGGTTCCTCCCGGCTGTATTTTTTTTCCCCCCCTCTGTGGTGTCTGCAGTCATAATTTAAACTGAGAGATGATTTTGGAGACTGCTGGATAGATAAATGCCAAAGTTTCCTTGACCTGGAACTCACATAACTGTGTGCACAAATTAAATTTAGAAGGGGAAGAAATATTTCCATGTAAATTTTCTTGCTGGTTTCCTTATGTGATTTCTTTCCAGTAACACATTCATCTTGTGTGAGTTGTACCTGTCATATATTTGTTGTTTTGTGATTGTGTGTATGTTTATTTGATAACTTGGGACAAAAAATATGTCTAAAAGCAGCCTTTGTAGTAACATTTCTAAAAGTAAGAGGAATAAAAAGCTCAATGCTGGATATTCAGGATTTATATAATAAATGAAAAACAGTGGATTGGCCAGTGGGAAAAGTGAAATCCAAATGTGTCATCAGAGAGACTTGCCCATAAACCTCTTCATAATAGAACTGTATCATTAAATGAGATTTAATCTCTGTGGAATTATGGGTCACAAAGAAGAATAAAAAACAGTCACTGCCTATTGTCACCTTTTTTTGTTTGTGTTTTATTCTTTTGGTTTTAATTATTAAAGGATTGAATAAACTAGTCAACAGTATGAATTTTTTTTTACTGCCTGTTGTTCTGTGGCTTGTTGCTACAGCTGCTGAAGAAAGGCATTGAGATGCATGGAGAGTTGGCCACTGCTGAGGAGGGACCAGGAAAAAGAAAATAAAAGTAGGGGGTGAGGTCTCTATGGTAACAGAAACAGCAGACATTGGCCTCACTTTTTTTCCTCTTTTTCCCCCCTGCCTTCCACAGTCTTCTAGAAGAAGGAAGATTGACTTGACTTTGAGTCCTAGCTGTACCTTTTCCTTCCTTTCAGCTGTTCTCATTGTTACAGATAGCCTTTCCCAACCCCATCACCATTTTTCTAGCATCTGTGAATTATTTCTCCAACTATGGTTGGAGCATATTCAGAAATCCTACTAAGATTAAAAGGATTTTAATCAGGAAGAGAGATTGAATGAAATATGTGATTGAGTATCCTTCAGAAAGGAAAAGTATGTTTTTAAGAGGTTTGGCTTTTCATTCCCAAAAATGCGTGAAGTCTAAAAAAGTTTTATCTTGACAACAGGAAGTCACCAGCTGTCTGCCCTTGTTCCTTGGCTATTTAGGCCGATGTAAACATTTGTTATTGCTGTATGCACTCTCAAGACTTATCCATTGATTATCTGCAATGTCCTTATCTATTCTTTGTGCACTTTGATCTTCTATGCATTTAATGTGTTGGCATTTTTCTGAATTTCAGAGGTATGTTTTCTTCAAAACTCCTAAGGAAGTTAAACCTCCAGAGGATCTCCAGGACCTTGGTGTTCGATTCTTACAGCCATTTGTGAATCTGTTATCCAAAGGAACATACTGGTGGATGAATACATTCATCAAGACTGCCCATAAAAAGCCAATAGACTTGAAAACCATAGGCAAGCTTCCCATTGCTATGAGAGCTCTGACCAATTACATTCGTCTTAATGAGGCCTTTGAAGCACAGAAGGTGTGCAAAGCATGGAATTATGTCTCTCTGCTTACTCAGTGCTTGCATTTTTGATTACTTTTTATGGAATGAGCATGATATTCTGTCAAGAACCATGATGCAAATCAAGTATCTATTAGCATAGCTTTCCATGTACAAAGAGAACACATACTCAGTGAATAATGAAATTTCTCTACATCTAAACGTGCATGTCAAGTACATTACTGGTTAAATGTTTGTAAAACGCATGCAGCCTCCATTTTGGTGTGGAAAGTAATTATGGACTGTGTTCACTGAACACTGTTTTTCTTCCTGATAAGACCCTGGAAACATTCAATTACAGAGTCAGTATTAATGAAGCCTTGCAGGACTATTTTTTTCCATATAAGTTCAATTACAGTTTGCTCGTAGGAGAAGTCGGGGCTGAAACTACCTCAGCTCAAATTAATTTTGACTCCTTGGTAGGAGCTGAGTGTGTTCAGGATTTTAAGAGAGCGCTTTTGCATCCTGTCTGAAACAAGTGTAGTTTTCTAGTCTCTGCGTTCACCAGAATATAAGAACTATCAGTTCCCTCCCTCACTTTTCTTTCTCCCTCAGCAGGCCACAAACAACACACTTATTTGATCCCTGTTAAGGGTAGGAAAGAAATCATAGTTCTTTCTGTGAAGTGGAGGGGAGTGCAAATTAATGCTTTGTTCTGACTCTATAAAAAGAAATGAAACAATAGTTGTAATTCCTATGCTTTCCTAGCTCAAATATTGCAAATGGTTTTCAATGAACTAAAGCAGCAATAAAAACACCAATCATTATAGGTTAACGTATAGCATAATTCTTATTAATTTTTCTTATGTTTTGAACAGAACAAAAGATCATCATCTCCACAAGGATCCAGATCCATTTGGCGTGCTCTCTGCTGTGCATTTGGAAGACCCTTACTTCTCAGTAGCACATTCCGTATTCTGGCTGACTTGCTTGGATTCGCCGGGCCGCTCTGCATCTCTGGGATTGTTCACAATGTTGGAAAAGGAAATAACACCATCCGCCCACAGGTACTGTCAACATGTCATAAAAATATAGGAGTCAAAAAAGCAGCGCTGTGACTACGTATTGTTTGGCCTCAGTAAAGAAAGTGACGCTGCAATGTGTTTTTGAATGCTAGAAATGACAGTATGAATGTACTGCCTGTTATCCACTTTCATACGGTGTTGGAGCAGGTCCAGCAGAGGGCAAAAAAGGTGATGAAGGGACTGGAGCATCTTTCTTAGAAGAAAGGCAGTTGGGCCTGTTCAGCTTTAATAGACAACTGAGAGGGGGCCTCATCAATGTATATGAGTATCTGAAGGAAGAGTGCCAAGAGGATGGAGCCAGGCTCTGCTCAGTGGTGCCAAGCAATAGGACAAGAGGCAGTGGGGAGAAATTGATGCACAGGAAATTCCACCTGAATATGAGGAAGAATTTCTTTACTAGGCAGGTGACTGAGGACTGCAACAGGTTGCCCAGAGGGGTTGTGGAGTCTCCCTCACTGGAGATATGTAAGAACTGTCTGGACACAATCCAGTGCCATGTGCTCTAAGATGATCTTGCTTGAGCAGGGAGGTGGGACCATATGATTCACTGTGGTCCCTTCCAACCTGACCCATTCTGGGATTCTAGGGGGGGGCAAAATATGTGATCCGTGTATCTCGTCAGCCTTGCATTCTGGAAAATAACCTCATTCAAGGTAACAGTGAAGCATATCCAGAATCTCATTAATATAATGAATATTTTATCCAGAATCACAGAATATTCTGAGTTGGGACTCACAAGGATCATCCAGCCCAGCTCTTAAGTGAATGGCCCATAAAGGAATAAACCCCACAACCTTGATGTTATTAGCACCATGCTTTAACCAACTAAGTTGATCTTAGTGTCTCTAAGGTATAGTCTTGAGTAGAGATTGAATCAAGTATGTGACTGAGTGCTTTTCAGAAAGGAAAGTGTGTTTTTAATAGGCTTGGCTTTTCATTTCCTAAAATTGGCGATGTCTAAAGATCTAAAGAGGGCTTTTGTCATCATAATAAAATGACAAGTAATATAACTGTGACAAAGAATTTCCACTAGTGTCTTTGGAGAGGTTAGTTTTGAAAGATCAACTGAAACATATTTTTAAAGGATGCTATTTAAATGAATGTTCTCCAAGAAGAAGCAGATGTATTTCTTTTAGCACAAAAAATAAAAATGTAACTCGGGAAACATCTTTTCATTATAAGTTGAGGTCACTCAGGCTGGATTTCAATGAGATAGATTATTTTGTTTCTGCAGCTCATTTAGTGTTTCATATAAGACTTTATTTCCAAAGTCTGTTGACACTAATAGAAATACACCCATTCACTCAAGTACACTTTGGATTAGGTGCACTGTAAATATTGAAATACATCAGCTGCATTGCAGGAAATTTAACAAATGCCTCAGACTAAAATTAATTGTTTGTCCATTTTGCAATGCTTATCCTAATATTTGGAAATTTAATATAGCAAGTGGGTTCAGTGGAAACCAGGTAAAGAAGGAAATGAGAAAATTGAGACTAAAGGGCTGTGTTGCAGCAAAGTACTGTGGAGGTTGCTGAGCTCTGCTTCTTGATAATTTGTTTGGGATACTCTTTCAGCTGAACTTGTATCAAATCACAATTTATGGATTGTCGTAGTTAATTTTCCTATGGAAGTGTCTGGTAGTGCTGCTCTGTGAAAAAAACTAAGGTCTGGTCCAGATAGGCCCCAAGCAGTCCAGCCATGGCATCCTCACTCACTAGCCAAGCAGTAACCTCATCATAGGCATTTACACTATTTTGGGATCACCTGACAGCAATATTCACTGATGGTGATAGTCCAAGAGTGACACAAGGCGGATTTTAGCTTAGTTAAAATGTCTCCAAGAGGCTTTTCCTTTTGTTTTAACCTGTTTTATGCACAGGTGTTTCTACACATTGTTTTTTTCTGTTAAGAGGCTAATTACACTTACGGTTGAAAATTGCCTTTGCTGGATTAGATGAAACATCTTCCTAATGAAGTCTTTCTATTTAAACTATCTGTAAACAGACTGGGATGTTCAGGAAAACTCCTACATGTATGCACATACCTACCCAATTTGGTCTATTTTGGAAAGAAATACACCAGCTGCACTACTAGGAATGTATCCTTACTTGTAATGAGAGAACTTTGCTTCATTGTTTGCCCAAGAGCCTCATAGGTGTGAAAAACAAGCCTTATGACACACTGTCTTATGAAGGCAAAGACAAGTTGGGAAAAACATTTTGTGCTTGATGTGCTGCTGTTTGATGGTGTTGGAAAGAGTTGCCACACAGTGGAACAGAATCGGACAAGCAAAGCAAGCTGTGATTACAGTGGAGGGCATCTTTTACACATCTCTTACCCATCTACATCTTAAATAGTTTAGACTGAGGAGATGTTGCATCTTTCAAACAGAAATTCTCTTTGTGAAACTGAAGGCGAAGAAATATAAAATTTGCTCTATTCTTCAGGCCCTGTGTGACAGATATAAACCACCTTGGAGCTTGAACTCTGAGATCACATGGATGTCACAGGCAGTATTAACTGCTTTAGTTAGTGCTGCAGTTAGTCAGAGCATGACAGCGTCTTAAATTCTGTCACGCTCTTCATGTTTATTTATAACTCCAGTATCAATATTTATGCACACCCCAGAACATTCTTATGACATGAATTTGTCTGAGTGTTAATCATTTCACACCAAAAAAGAGACTGAAAGAATGATAACCATTATGTTTTCCTGGTAGCATCTTCCACATTGCAATACCAGGATTAGCAGTTCCAGTATTGGGAGTATCTGCTGACATAACACATTGAAAGGATACACCAAACTCATTATTTAAAAAGCTCTGAAAGTCATAGGGCCCAGTGTAGGAAAAAGCCCAGAACTGACATTTAAGACTCTGTGACTCTAGGTTCTTTAGGTATTTTAGTGGTCTTTTGCTCAGCCTTTCCCTGCTTAGAGCCTACTGGCACTTACAAAAAGTAGTGTTTTCCTGAAGTTATCAGGAACATGAGACATTGAATGTTCCCAAAGGCATTTCTGAAAATAAAACATCTAACTAGTTTCATCAGCTTCTCAAACAAAAGGTTCAGTAGATGTTCAGTGATTTCTCTGTTTCCTGCGGGCTGACAAGTGTAGATAGACAGTTATTGTAGTTTAAACACAGAGATGCTTGGTGACTTTGTAAACCATAATGGCCTGATAATGCATCTGAGACTTGGCAAACATCTTGGTGCTTTCACCAAGTGTGTGTGTGATGTTTATGTCTGTATGTTTGTCCTTCTTTTCTCTCAAGGGAGTATTAGATGAAATAATGAGAATATTCATCTCACTTTTGCTCCTTATTTATTATATAAAGTTTTGACGGGCATCAGTGCTGCATCAAAATCTCATTGCTAGAAAAGCATGATTTGTCAAACTTGTTTTTGGAAAAAATGGTGTTCTTTTACAGACAGCAAAAAGTAGTATTAGCTGCAGTAATTAGCAGTACTAGCCACTTGTATATGTAGGACAGCACTGAACTCCTGTTGCTTCCCTTGCTGCTTTTGATAGAATGCAGCACAATCTCTAATCTTTGTGATTCATGACTGATACTGCTCTGGCAGTATCTTTGCTGTTATATGAGTGTTTTGACAATCAGGACCTCCCAGTGTCGCAGGTTTGTATGTGGTTCTAACTTTAAAATGCTTCTTATGATGGCAAAGTTTTTCATGTGTTAGAGGTGTCACTTTTTCCTGGATGATCATGTATTGAAATAAAAAGAATTTCCGGTGAAGAACTGCTAAAAAAATAGCAATTAACTCCTCAAACATGATTTTTCTCTTTCTTGTTTTTTTTTCTTTTTTTTTTTTTCTGCAAAACCTGCAAGTTTTTCAGTTATATACTGTTTCACCTTCTGTTAAGTGTTTGAATAGATATGTGCTGCACAAGAAATTGTAGGTGGCTCTTAAACTGGTACAGTTAAGGACTGGGGCCTTGTAAGTAGCATAAGAGAAGACTTGGTTGTACTTAAACTGTCCACTGTATTTCTGTATATTTTCCAAATGTGGTATATTTTGTAAAGCTTCTGGGCTAAATTAAAAGCTTTGAGTCTGCCCCCTTATTCATCAGTTACAGCAATAATAAATTTGCAAGACCCTTAGATCTTGCAAGGGTCAAAGGCAAGTTGAATTGAAAAGCTGAACTTGTAAGACAGTAAATAATCCAGAAGACTCATTTTTACTGTAGTATAGACATTTGTAGTATATAATGCTGCTGTAGCCTATTTGAATTACTATGGGAAAAGTAGTAATGTAGGACCTTTAAGGTGCAAAGAACTAAAATTGCAGTTAAATGTCTCTTTGTCTGAACATGATTGCTGACAAATCCTGTAATTGTTCAGAGTTTCGCAGTCGATACAGATTTAAAGAAATGGATATGCCCAGTAGTTACTTACCTTCTATTGATTTGACTTTGGAGTCTGTGTGCTTGAATAGCTTTCTCTGAGGGCTAATTCATTAGTGAGTTCAGTGGCACTACAGACTGCTGAAATGGTTATGTACATCAAGTCTGGTTGAAGTGAAAGCACCCAGCTGAATTGGAAATATTATCACCTGACAATGTACCTTTGCAAGCAAGAAATAAATTGTTGAAGTAGTTTTTATTCCCTGTTTTCAGAGCGTGAAACTTGGCACTGTGAAGTGTCACTTGGAAATTTTCAATGTGGAGTTCTTGCATGTACTTGCATAAAAGTAGTATATGACTATCAAGATGCTTCCTTATGGAAATAACAAAGATTTACAGGAATAGAATCATAATTACATGTTTTTCTTTGTCTCCAGCATTGGTCTGAATCTCAGTGCTTGTAACACATGCCATATAAGTGGGAAAAGGCAGTAAACCTTAGCGATCTGCCCAAGTCTGTTTGTGTTGTGTAGTAGACAAAAGTACTTTGACAACTGCTTAGTTTGGCCAACATCTGAGGAAGAGTTAACCACAGTTGGAAGTGATCAGGTATTTATGGAGAATGACTGTTTTTCATCTTGATGAATGAGCTCCCAGGCACCTCAGCACCATTGCCTGGAAGATCAGACTAGTTTCATCTCATGAAAAGGAATATTGCTGTGTGAAGTGGGAGACACTGTCTCAGGAAACTTGTCCTGGATGTGTTACTGTAAGAATTCATGGAGTGAAACGAGATCCTTTCAAAAACAGTTTTGCTCATTATCTTATTTACTTGTTTGCGAAGCAAGGCATTTCTCTGCTTTAAAACCTAAAAATCGCCCTACTGATGTCAAGGGTATAGGTAGTGTTCCCACTACAGCACTGGCAGGAGCAATCATGAATGCCAAAAGATGGTGTAAAAAGAGATGGAAAAAATACCCTCAGGAAGATGAAGTAACCTATTGGGTCACCACAGCTGAAAGGACTTAGTTTTCCTCCTTTCACATTCCTTGTCACCTTGCTCCTGTTTTCTCCTTTGCTCTGTCTCTGGCACTGAGTGAGCACTTCTGTGATCTGATTTGGCCAATTATTTTTTCCTGGGATCATTTTCTTACGTCAGTGATTCAGATTGGCTCAGCTCCCCAGCTAGTGCACAGTGAACAACAGAAGTGTGCAGGTTGGAGCAACCCAGGTGCAGGGAGGGGTAGAGAGAAGTTTGTTCCTTTTCCAGTTGGCTCAACCTCACCTTGCAAAAGAACAGCTTTAAAAACTAAATTTAGCCTCTGTATGAACTTGCCATATGGGGTTTCTGTGAAATTAACTGCAAGGTGCAGATCAGATCTAATAAAATGTACAGACAGTGAGAGTTTGTGAAATATAGTTTATTAAGTGTTATAGCAGGTGTGAAAACATCAACAGCAAAGAAACTATGTAGGCAAGAAGAAATGTGCTGAGCAAGGAATATAGCAGGAGTGTAAATGGCAAGAAGCCCTCTGAAAGGGAATAGAAAGAGACCTCTTCCTAATTTTGCCTTTAATGGAAGCACAAGCCAGCAATCAAAATTTAGAAGAAACCAAGAGGAGAAAGAGGAACACAGATACTTTAGTTTCAGAAGGCTTCCAAAGGTGGACCAGCCTCTCAACTAGTTGTGGCACCAAGGATGTCACCTTGTTAAATAAAATCTGGAATAAATGCACTGCTTTCTCATTAAGCTGTAGACATGTTTCAAAATGCACTTGGGTCATCTCATGAACTTGCTAGAAGGTAATGACCACAAATAGAAGTTCAGAGCAAGATGCTGCAGGCCAAAATAATGTACATAGTTCCAGGAGGGGTTTTTTTACAAGTTCTGAAGGTCGTTTTTAGTGTTCAGAAATCTGAGGTGTTAAAATAGTGAGAGTAATTTCTCTGGAAGGATGTTAACTATTCCTTTGTGATGATGGGCACTGCACATCTTAACAAATGACCATATGGAGTTACTCAGTGTCCTAGAGTTTTGGAAGGATATCAGAAATCCTATAAATGTCATTTTGCATTTAAATGAAGCTTACTGAGTTGGCATGTTATGGAACTGTTTCCTTGAATTGATAAACTGTGAGGTTTCAGGCAAGGTTGGGAGCACTTTCAAAGTAACAAATTGAATGTATCTCTGCTTATTAGTTATGCAAAGCAGGTAATGAAATTACCATTGCACCTGATTTCTAACTTTTTTTTTTTTTTTAATAGACCAAAATTCTTGGTGTCTTCTTTATTTCATCTCAAGAGTTCCTGTCCAATGCATATGTTTTGGCTGTACTCTTATTTTTTGCACTTCTATTGCAAAGGACGTTTCTCCAAGCATCATACTATGTTGCTATTGAAACAGGAATCAACTTGAGAGGCGCAATACAGGTACCCAATATATTACTAATTAACATTTTCATACACTTATATGTGTATTTGTAAATAAAAATTATAATTATAGTTGTTAAATTCTGAAACGCTTCTCTCCTGAAATGTACTGAATGTAACCATTGCCATTAAAAATTGTTAGCTTAGACGTGCGTTCTGTTTCTGCTGCATCTTATTTGATGATTTTATATAGACACTTATTTGTAATATCTAATGTTGTATTTCTTCTTACTTTTTAAGGAAAAATTTGCTGACAGTAAAACTGAATGTAAATTTTGAAAGAGTTTTGGGTGTGAACTGCACCTCACCCAACTCAAAGGAATTTTTTTGTAGCATCACATCCCCTGCGAATAATGCAGCTTTAAAATCTCTTGTAAATAAACTTTGGACAGAAGGATGGGTTGTGTTCCCAATGTATAGAGTAGTTCTTTTATTCCATGGGTCATGTCACAAAACCTACCAGGCATTGCAAGACCTGTAATTACAGAACATAAGTAAGGTTGCTAAAGTGGAGTCCGTAATCATTGCAGCGTACAAAATTCAAGTTTTGTGTAGCATACAAAGCTCTGTGACTGGAAATGAGAGAATTTGGTGTAAGATTACAACATGTGATGGCCAAATGCACTGGCTGAAACCTACCCTCTGACAACCTGAAAGCCAGCCTTGTAAGTTAAACTATTTATCCACTGAGCTACATGGATCCTGTGGGGAGTCTGTGATGGATGGATGCTTTCAATAGCAGCCTAATTGTTTAATCTCTTTTGATCTTACACTTGGAAGCACTTGTCGGCTGCCAGACTTCTGGATTCCATCCACTGGTTTTCCCTTATTACAGTGAAGTAGAAAAATCCTGAAGGAATAAAATTGGACCCAAAAGATACAAAAAAATAATAAATTTGCATGTCTTGTATCAAGCGGAAGAGCTGCAACTCCCTGAAACCACAGCAAGTGTAAAAGGGGAATTGTTGGAAAATAGCAGTACATTAATTTTGTTGAAGAAAAGCTTTGTGTTCTCTGCACTGGATATTGCACAGAGGCCCAGATAATACCAGTTGGACTAGTGAAATTGGAAAATATTTGTCTATCACCATAAGCACTAGATTAGTGTTAGGGGCAGTCGCTGTGCTGGTATTTTTACACACTTTTTTCTTAAATCTTTTATCTCTCTTCCTCATCTGTCTAAACCTGCACCTGTTCAGAGTGCCCTTTATGACTTTATGCTTTGTGATGGACATTTGGTCTGAAGGCACTCACTGACTGAAGGTGCCTCCTGTCAGTTCAGTCTCATGATGGCAAAGCATTGCTATGTAGCCTTTTACCAAACCAGCTGGTAAAAGTACACTTTCATTTTTGTGTATTAAGTAATTTTCCTACATGGTGCCTGATTCTGTACTGAGGCACCTCTTTAATTCAGTACAGAATTGTACCTGTGACGATAGTTGTCTGTGCATTAAACTTTGTAATGGGACTGAGCTCTCTAGCCAAAATGTAGCAAGGTTCTCAGCCAGAAACATTGTTCTGAGGGCTGGATGGGACCTAAATCACTTGCCAGAGAAAAATAACAAGGTTTATAGTTGATGATTATATATTGAACCTAATAATATATTATTAGTGCTAGTTACAGCAAGGGCACTCCATGGATGTGCTGGAGGTGTAAATCATAGTTGTTAGCTAATGTGGTTCTTGGGCAATTTGGGCAGTAAAGATTTCATTCTCTTATTGATGCACAGGGCTGCAAAAATGGAGTAATTGGACAACCATGATGCAGCTACTGTGCTTTGTGTTGGTGAAGAATTAAGTAGCTTAAAATTTTACTTGATAACGTAAATGGCCAAACTCAAAGTTCTTCATTTAATTTACTGGAAATGTTGTTTTCCTTCAACATGCTGCCCATGTGCTTTAGATGGAGCTAGAAAACTCATTTTATTTCTGTATGCTAACACCCTTTGATATCTCTTCCAGACAAAAATATACAATAAAATTATGCAGCTTTCAACTTCTAACATGTCTATGGGGGAGATGACAGCAGGCCAGATCTGTAACCTGGTTGCCATAGACACAAATCAGCTGATGTGGTTCTTTTTCCTCTGCCCTAACCTTTGGGCTATGCCAGTACAGGTAAGGTGATTGAATGTGCTTTTGTTCTTAATGTGCGTCAGTCTGTACTGGCTCATCGTGTATGAATTTTATGAAAGTAGAGATATTATAGAAGTTAAATAATAATTGGAAATAAGATTTCAAGCTATTAGCATTTAAAAACATTGAATGTAATAGATTGCACATCTGTGACTGGACTCTAGGTATTCAGGATTGTATTAGAATCTTGACTGCTGCCAAACATGATTTGCATTTGTAGCAAGAATTTATAGGGTGCAGCAGGTTACAGTCCATTCATTTATTACATCAGGGAGGTTAACTGGAAGTTATTGCAATCATTTGTCTTCTGAATCCCAACAGAAGCAAGAGAAGTAACACTTTATTCACAAATGTAATTGCTTAGAGATGATCCTTTGGACATCCCTCAAAACTACTGCTGCTTCTTGGACGATAAATTCCATGGTTTGGGGTGTTTTTATTATTATAACATATATCTTATATGAAATGGTTTTGCTGCCTTATTCTCTCTGATGTCTTTGGTCTCCTGTCTCTAAATACCACTCTTATCCCTTCAGTCCCCTTTTCCACATGGATAGCAGGAAGCAGAACACTGTTCTGAGTCACAGCCAATTGCCTTGTCACTCCTGGTTCCATGTCCTGTAGCCTTTTGTAATACCCAGTGAGATACAACTGTGTCTTACCAAGTCTTTAGGATGAGGAAAGCAAACTCCCACCTCAGAGGGTACCTCCATGATTGATTTAAATTAATCTTAAGCCCATTTACTTACAGGAGTTTGCGTGTGATGTCCAACATGAAAACATGGTATTTTTGCCTTCTTCAGTGTTTCAGCTTTATAAATTGTACATTGTGTCACATGAGCTTGCGGAAGCACTGAAGAACAAATCTGATCAAAACTAGTGGTTTTTTTAAAGTGAGGTGGTGTTTCTCTGAGTCTGTGAAGTGGTGAATCTCACTGGACGGGCATGTGATTAAGTCTGTGCTAGTAAGGGAATAGACAGGGGGTAGTAGGAGGTCAGAGCAAATCTCAGTAGAACCCTGGATCATTTTTAAGAGATCGCACTTACTGAAACAGGGGGGAAAGAGCAGATTACTTAGTTTGTAAGAGCCCGTACTTTAACAAATTGTAGAAACATCCTACACTTCGATTTAAGAATTGCCTGAGAAAGCTGACAGTAAATTAACATGGTGCCCAATAAGTCTTTCTTCTTTCTTGCAGGTACTCATTGTATTTTGTTTAGCTTACTTCAGTGCTAGAAGTAAATATAAACAGAAGAGGCAGTAGAGTTTAAATTCACTTGGTATTTTCTAGAATATAACTTCGTTTCAAAAATATGATGAAAACTCCTTTGTGTTCATGTCACAAAGGCAGTCTGGTTTCAGCACCACACAGGCTGATTTGGCTGGTGGGTAAGTCAGAAACCTGCAAGTAGTCTACACAGCATCTTTGCATTTTGGATTACCTGCACTTGCCTGAAAACTAAATAATTTTCCTAAGACTGTATATAGACTGCAGCTGGCAGATCATGTTTCCAGTCACTTTCTAACACGGCTTTAGCAGTGTTGTTTAGGAGTTCCTGTGTCCATCAGCTTCTGATACTATAAGATGTTAAGCATATAAGAATATTACACTGAAAAGCTGGGAATGGGGAAGAAAAGCCAGCCATTCCAGTAATTACATAAAGTGCACAGATGTCCAAGAGTGAGGTGTTACAGTGCTGACCATCAGGAGATCTGGATTCCTTTCTGGTGATAAAGATACGTATTAGAATTGAGTTGATTTTGTAGTTGTTCCTGTCAAAAATAAGAGATTTTGGTCAAGATGCTACAGATCAGATAAGCACATCCTCCTTGAAAACAAGTCTTAAAATCATCTTATCAGACAGATTAACTTCCTAACCCAGAAAAAAAAACAACCTTGACTTATTTTTTAGCATCAGGATGGCTTCCCTGAAATTAAGGGGGGGAGCGTGGCAGGGGGGAAGGCAATGGGAAACAGATTTTTTTTTAGAATGGGTGAGAAGAAAAGGTAGTCAATGAATGTATTGTAATAGTGGTGTCAAATTGCAAAAGAGAGGGCAACTATAACAAAAAGAAATTGATATTAAAACTCATATTAAATATGGCTACATGTGGGCAGTTTGTTAGTAATAGTTAGGATACCAGGGTATTTTCATTCCACTTACTGGAAGTACCCTGCAGTAAGAAGGCGGTGATTCTATACTGCTAAAGTGATATTACTGAAAGAGCTATGAGGTGTTAAGAAAGGTCCACCCCTTTAATGTTAATGTTTAGGGTACAATTATCCCTTCAGCTTAGTCTCCATTGTAAGTCTGTTAGTAAAACAAATAATGTACCAATTTCATGTACACCTCTTTTATAAGACCTCTCTGGCACCTAAGTGTAGGCAGCGCTTTAGTGCAGCTGAGAATTAATCCAATTTCATTGCATATTCTGTAACAACATTTTGCTCTAATGTGCCAGAAGTCACGGGCTCAAAAAGACTTCCTGACAGTCTGCTGAAAATATGATTATATTTGCATTAAAATTCCCCCTGCAATGTTCCTTACCAGATGAGGACGATCAGTGCCAGAGTGTGCTCCTGTTTTGTGGATGGTGCATGCATTGCCAAAATCAATGAGTCACACTGGGCACAAAGGTTTCTTCAAACCATTTTTCCATAACATTCATTGCTTTATGAGGCAGTGAAAACAACTGCTTGGGAGATGGCTAATAAGAGGTTGCATAAACTCCATTATTATTTAAAGCAGATTTTTAATTGTCTTGTAGCTCTTAATCTAACGATCAGTATTTCAGCATCTGCTGTGGATCTTGTAGTAGCCATTCATAACAAGTTAGGTTTTCTATAAAGTCCTGATAATTTGAGCCCCATTTTTGCTCTAACTGGAGTCAATGTGAGCTTTATCATTGCTGTAAATTACTGTTTGAAGGTTATTGAAATCCATGAGAAGAGGCCCAGGAATGCCAATCAGTTGAAAGATGCCCTCAGTATGTTTGGCTCAGACCCTGGGAGCAAAATGAGGCCCTGAAAGGCTTTCTCCCCACACCTCCATCTTATAAACACCCTTGTTTGAAAAAATCCTTTATTCTCATATCTCTGGCTCATTGGTAGGGATAGCTTACACTTGTAATAAAGGGCATTTGTCTCTTTCAAAACTGTCCACAAAGCAGTTTTTGGCTGAAAGCGTTTGCTATCCTCAGTAAATAATCAAGACAAAATAACCAGAGCTATTGGTGAGCTTCTTGCTCCTGATACATATCTCTGGCAGGGAAGAGCTTTGTGATTTTGATGAAAGGGAAGCAAAGTCTTCCATTACACAGGTTGGGGTTTTTTTAAATATGATTGTTAGCTTCTCAGGAATATTAATAAGAGCCTTCCTATCTGCCTGAGTTCAGATATTATCTCTGTACTGTTTATTCTTGGCTCTGTCCTTTGTGATATGATATAGAACTGCATTCAATTAGATTTACAGATTTCAGCACTTTTCAGATACAAGTCTTCCTTTTTTTTTTTTTTTTATGCATGCTGAATATATTTTAAAAGTTTGCCCTTATTATCTCATTATAAAGAAGATAAAATGGGATTACTTTAGCCTATTGGAAACAGAGAATTTTTATTGCAAATACTGTCCTCTCAATAGCTAGGATGACAGGTGGAAAAGCAGCCATGAGCTAGCAGCTAACTCCCTCAAGATCCAGCTGGAATAGCTTTCTCCTTGTCTATGTGAGAAGCTGGTGCTCTCTTTTTAGAACCAGGCAGTCCCACAATGTCCTTGACAGTCAACCAGTAGCAAGGGAGAGCAGGAAAGAAGGGAGTCAGTATTCTGCAGTGGCTGCACACTGTTTAATGCTTTTCTGTATTTTGAGTGTCTGGAGTGTCTATCCATGACGAAGCTATTGGGAATAAATATCTTGATATGTTAAGACCAAGACCATTTTGTATTTTGGAGGTGAGCTCTGCCAGGGGTATCTGACAAAGGCCTTGTGTGTTTTGTTTGGCTTCATACACTCATGAATTTCCTGACTTCGGGTGGAAGCAGATTGGTCAAGTACTAATTAGTCACTAAAAGATTTTTAATTTGCAATTTAACCTTGCTTCTTACTAGATTTGGGGTGTCCATACCATAGGATTTTACTTTCATGCTGCTGCGTATTTCCTAAGTAAATACTGTGGCTCGTTTTGAGGGTCATGTTTTAGTTTAGTTCAGCTTTGGAGAGGCATAAACGGATTCTTAAGAGGAAAAAAAAGTCTGTATTTTCTCTCTCTGTGTCTTAAATTATTGAAAATGTCAGTATAGAAATTTGGAAACTAGGGACTCCTTCATGGAAACACCTAATTCCTATATATGTGTGGAAATAGATGGGCATACAACTATTGAGCTTTGAAGTGATGGAAGATAGAGCTTCTGTGACGGTTATGAGACTGTGCAAACATAGCAAGAGTAGTAGATTACACTTCAAGGAAATTTCCAATTATTTTTTTAATTAAGGGAAGTTATGTATGAAATTAAGTTTCTATCACTATGTCTTCTGATTAATTTATCAGCTTACACTATTAAACACATAGAGTGTCAGTGCTGCAGAGTGTTCAGGAGTCAGTCATTAGAATAGTGGTAATTAACACTGGTAGCTTGTGCGTATTGTTTGTGTGGCCCTCCCCATCTAGATTGTGGCTTTATCTCTAGATTCTTACATATCCAAAGACAAACCTTTGTTTTTTAAGCTGTTTCTTTAACCCTGTTTTAACAGTCATTGTGAGTCTGGCACTGTAGATCCGTAAAACATATCCTTGCCAATTTACGTTAGAGATTATTTGAAGGGGAGGTTCTCAATGGTATTTCTTTCTTTTTAATGTGCTGGTCAGTGATAATGTCATCTTAAGGTTTGCAAGATCAGTTGTATTTTTGATAATATTTCATATTAGTTTCTATAATAATCGAAGCATTCCTTCTCGTGGAAGTCCCACAGTTGCAGTGAGTTCTTACTAAACTGGGAGATGTAATATCTTCTCTGGTGTAAAAATACCGCAATGTCAAAGAAGAAAAAAAAAAATAAATAAAATATATGAATTATATATGTGCATATATATTTTAAAATAAAATATAATGTGTCTGTAAATATATAAATAAAATATAAAATATTTTTAAATGCATTCTATGTCATCCAGCCAATGGGGAAAAAATATCTAATAGTGGCTCTAAAGGGAATACCTCAATGTATTACTTGGAAGTATTTTTAAAAAAAAAATTTTTTTAAAGGGTTTTTAATATTTTTTTTAAATAAAGTTCTTTTAAATAGCTATGAGAGTTAAATTATAGAAGATACACAAACCTTGTACAACCTTCTACTGGGAATAATGGGGCATCTGTGAAATGGAAATATGCAGAATGCATAATTTGGGGAGGAGCACTGGGTGGGTGTCTGGTCTTCTGACAGAAGATCCTGACTGATCACACTCACTGTGCCAGCGATGCAGAACATACAACATTTGGGATAGGGAATAACTGCAGTGGCTGTTGGTTTGAACATGGTGTCTGGTTACCCTGTAATTGGTGTTTGTGGTGCGTACCCAAAGCAAAGCCAAGACCTTTCGCTCACTTTCTTTTCTCCCAACAGATAATTGTAGGAATTCTTCTGCTCTACTACCTTCTTGGAATCAGTGCCTTAATTGGAGCAGCAGTAATCATAATCCTTGCACCTGTTCAGTACTTTGTAGCAACAAAACTGTCACAGGCCCAGAGAAGCACATTGGTAAGTGTCTTCAAACTCTTTCATGATATAAATATCCCCTCTGGTCATTATACATTGGTTTGTGATTGGAGTTAAAAAGCTAACTGTGGACATTGACCCAGAACTGCTTCTCAAATATTTTGTAATGTTCAAGGATGTCAAGTTCAGGAATGTGGAAACGTGGTAAACGTTAAGCAGTAAAAATGTATTTTTGGGGGTTATAATTTTCAACAAATGTTTCCCTAAGAGAAAAAAAAAATCTTAAGAGTGTTCTAACTTGCAGATGTAAATGGTCAGTCATCATTGACTGAGATGGCTTTGTGCAGTGCACAAATAAATTAATCGTGCAGGGCAAGCTGTCCAAGGGCAAAGGAGGTAGGAATGCTGCATCCAAACTTGGACCCCAGATGTGGAAATCTATCAAATGGATTTATTTAAACTAACTCCATACCATCTTAACTCACACTGTGTGGGCCTCAACTGGGGAGCTTAGAGGTCTGCTAAGTCACAAGCTGTTCCTTGATCCCTCATTTGGCTTGTCTATAATTTGAATGGCCTGCATCACTGCCGAGAAAGTACTTTGGTTCACTGGAATTACTATGCCCAGCTGCTCTGAACCTTATTCCCGCTTTCAGCGAGTGTTGCACTGCCAAGGAACCCGTAGGAACTTGTAGTGGAGCCAGAGAGCTTGCTGAAATCTCTTCCACCACAAATCATGGGTAGTAATGAGAGTTATTTGTGCACCTTCCTGTGTGACAAGTAATGCCTTCCCATCAACAGTATGCGCTCTTCCAGAAATGTGGACAGCATTCATCCCCACAGCATCCAAGCAGACAGTCAATGTCACCTAGAAATTCCTGCAGATGGGAGCAGTGCTGTTTGTGATAGAAATGTGTGCACTGTGCCGTGTGGCGTGGTAGATCCGTGAGCTAGCCTGAAAAATGAAAACAGCCTAACTTCCCATTATACTTTACTAGAAATATAACTTTACCAGTGTATGACTGTGCCTGAGCCAGCTGTCCCTGCTTGGAGCCAAGGTTCTTGATCGGATCACAACTCCTTGCTAATTTGACCAGACTCTTTTGATTGGTTCCATATCATGTTGGCTGGTCAGAGCCCTGTCATAGCTTGCCTGCATGTTCTGGTCTCCTCTGGATATTGTCAGTGTCCCAGTTGAAAATCCAGCCAGTGGTGTAAGTCCTGAGAGGCAGCCTTGAAAATGATCAGAAACCTGACAGAGGAGTAAACTGCAATTTAGAAGTGCAAACCAACAGCCTTTTCCATTTAGGGAAAGCTCATCTCTATGAAGCACAACAACAGAACATCTGAATGGACAGAACTAGTGATCTAGCCCTTACTGATTACAAGGGGCTACATACAATTGTTGTGTCGTCCTTATTCTTGGGGAGCAGGTGTTTTAATTGTACTCTTCAAGTAAATGTATTTGTAAATGTTGCAGGAGTACTCCAACGAGAGATTGAAGAAGACAAATGAGATGCTTCGAGGCATTAAGCTACTTAAACTCTATGCTTGGGAACACATATTCCACAGCAGCGTGGAGGAAACCAGACAGAAAGAAATGACTAGCCTCAAGTCTTTTGCCCTTTATACCTCCATATCCAGTAAGTCTCTTCCTTCATTCTAATCCACTGCTCAGCTAAGTGCTACTGCATTATTAGCTACTAATGAGTTTACCATTCCTCTGTCGAGATTATTTCTGTTGCTTTGGGCTCTGTACTCCTCACTTCCCATTTAGTCAGACTCTCCATTTAATTCAGTAGAATTTTGCTTGTATGGGAAATATGCCTAAAAGAGAAAGTCAATGCTTCAGAGCATCGACTTTTTTTGGAGAAAAGCTTTCAAGGGACTGTTTCACAGACTACCTTCAGTGAGCAATATTCTCACAGGATATAACACAGGATTCAGAAGGAAGCCTCTGTTGACATTTCTTTCTTCTTTTTTTCCTGCATTTTGCACAGTGCAGAGCATGCAAATCACCATGTGTGACAGGTATTGTCTTCGCATTGAAGTTCCAACAGATGGTACTTACACTTTCTTACTCAGAATTTGGATTTCTTATTAAAATGAGTGATTCTTAAAACCATTTCTATATCCTGGAAAGAAAAAATATAAGCATCCTGGCAATTTCACCATTCTATATTCAGATTCTTTCCTCTCACATTATTTTTCAACTGCTTTAAGATTTTATTATGCTTTTAAAAAGAAAGCATAAAATTTTGAACTCTGTATTGGAGGAGATTATATGCAACACCTATATGATTGCTACTATAATACTTTAGAAATAATTAGTAAAGTCACACTGAAGAATGCTGTTCATATAATCTTTGAGATATTAATGAAATGGAAAATTTTAGCAAGAAGTTTTCAAATGCTACAAGGTACCTGTACAAATACCTTCTAGAATAATAAGGAAGACTAGTCCTTAGAAAAATAATTTGCCGTCTGGTTAGTATTATTTGATTTCATTCACCCAAGACACAGACAGCTGACTTTATTCACTGACAGAGGATCACATGGGTAATGCACTCTAAGGGAAAGATCCTGATCCCACTGAATTTTACTGACATTAAGTTGAGGTATTCATTGACTTCTGAGATCAGAATTTCTCTCTGGGGATCCTAACCTCTCTGGGCTCGGAGAGGGGTTTCTGTTTTGACATAAAACAGATTTTGTTTGGAGTTTGTGAGACTGGAAACTTCATCTTGCACCCAGATCAACAGAGATGAGTTCCCTTTGTCTGCAGTGCTTCATGTGGCATTAAAATCTATTTATAGTCAGGGCCATGGGTTCAACTGTAGGACTGAAGGAGCTGTGGACGCTTATTAGATTTTAAATCCTCACAGTGTCGTTTGTAACACTAGGAAAAGGTGTATTCATCCCAAGAGTACTGATCATTCTGTAAAGAAATAATTACATAAATAAGAACATGTATTATTAAAAACAATTCTAAATATTTACTGATCCTTCTTGAAATGTTCCGAGTTTTCAATTGCAGTTTTGTTTTGTATTATATGTGATATTTATGTATTTGCAAGACACAGGAGATAACTTCTCAGCCTGGGGTAAAGCAGCACAGCTCTTTGTTGATGGTGCATATCATTTTGGCTTATAAAGGGTTTTTATATAAAGCAACCTAGGAGTTCCTTGCACCCTCTGACCTAAGCAGAAATTACACGGATTTTTAAAAAGTTGCACTTTAGCAGATTAAAAAGGGAACATAAATACAGAGAATTTTCCCTTTTTTCTTACCATAATTACAATGACAGGCGTAATCAGCCCAAAACATGTTAGCTAATATTATATGGACATGTGTTAAGAAAAAATAAAAATAAAAGGCAGAAGAGGACCAAGATTTTATGTATTTGTGATCAGGAGGAAGGCAGATGGTAGAACACTAAGAAAGCAGAATAGAGATTTTTATATATACCTTTTTAAGATATAGTTTTGAATAGAATCTGGAATTCTTTTCTAAGTACACTTAGTTATTAACAGGAATGAAAGAATGTGGTTGGAGTTATTTTATTCATAAGGAATAGATTTACATTGGATTACAGAAAATATACCTACAAGTTTCAGGGCGATGTTGGCTAGACCAAAAGAAAATTCCATTTCACGACCGCATGGAAATTGGATCTCAAGTGCCTCACCCCTGTGCCTGGATCCAGGTTGTATGTATATGGAATTGTTCATGTGTGCTAAAAAAGCTATAATAGAAATTAGCTCTTCTTATACTTTAGTGAAATGCACCCACCATAGCCAAAGCTGTGTTGCAGCTTTACAGAATTTAGTATAGACTGTTGAGGAAAAAAAAGAAGAGAAAGAAAGCAGTGGTTTTCCTACTTCTATGATTTTTTTGCTTCATCTGTAAGAAACAAAATAACTCCAGACTTTCTCACAGGAAAATAACATTGGTTACTACCCTAAAATACTCAGAACCAGCTGAACGTTTTTCCCAGTTTTCAGTCTGCCTTTTTGCAGCAACAAAGTACTTTTGACTGGATTTAATTAAATAAAAAGTCTTTGTTGCAAAATAAATTGATTTTAGAAAATATTTTATTATTCTGGACACTTGGATAATTGGAAAAAAAAATAAAAGGAAAATTCCAGTGGCTCATATTTGTTTGCTTGAAAGAAGTTTGAAGTTAAGTCCTTGGATGTACTTGTGATCTCACATAATAGCAAAATTCGGATCAACTTCTTGAGAGCCACCTTAGATACCTTAACTGCAGTGTGCTTTGCCAACCCTACAGGATATTTAATCCATCCAGCTTCATATTTGGCAGGTATGACCTTGTACTGTAGCAGAAGAAGAACAGGATCCATCTCTGAGAAGATTACCAGCTTTGCTAAATTCTCTCATCAGATTCATTCCCAAAAACAAACTCATTTACTGCAGCAGTCCCAAAGGAATATTGCAACGGCAAGGATTTGATGGAATTCACAAGGACATACCTGCAGGCAGCAAATTTCCCTTTTCTCAAAATTTCTGTATTGTAACCACCTCAAGTTGATACAAGGTTTGAAAAACTGGGTAGAAAGTAGATTCATTAGGAGAAATGAGATTCTGGCCTGAAGCTGCTTTGTATTCCAACACAGAAAGAACATTTTTCTCAGAAAAATAAAATTTAGGGTTTTTTCCCCTAGGGTTAGGTGTAAACTATGAATTTCTAGGCATTAATACATATTAGTTTTTCAAAGGCTAAGGCATTCAAAGGCATTATTTTGGAATTGCACACACTAGTATACCTATATTTTCAAATACTTCCCTCTGTCAAAGAATTAGAACTACATGAAATAACAATAAACTGTTATAATAAATTTATAAAGTAAAGCTATAAAGTATAAAATAGCTATAAAATAACGCTATTTTATATAAGCATGAGCACAGAGTTTATAAGTATGTTACAGGATTTATTAAATATCATATAAATGTAGGTAAAAGAAACATCTAACAGTATATAAAGTCCTTCAGGGGCTTATGCCCAGAACAGGATGGCCAAACAGCGTTTGTGGGTCTAATGATGTCACTTCACTTCAGGTGAAGTAACTGGGAAGAGCTTTTTAGTGTTTGACCGTTAATATACCCGGTAGGAAAGAAAGAAAGGCACAGATTAAACACAGAACAAGTGGCTAGCCCTTTTCTGTTACATCTGTACTGATCTTTGAATTCTATTTTAGCCATAAATTTCTATATTCTTTCTCTGTATGGTTTACTTACGTGAAATACAGTTGAGCGAAGGTCAAAACTTAGAAGATGATGACTAAAGAATATCCTCAGGTTGTGAAAGAGGGGACAGATGTGCAGGGTAAGATCATAGCTCCAGTTCTGACTTGAGCTCCCAGAGGATAACTGGTTATTACTGCGCTCTTAACCTGTATTCCTGCCTGATTTAAGAGAGGGCCCTATATAGAAATGGTATTTGCTTACTTTTCCCCATGCATCTGTTTAATAACCTCTGAATGCTGCATGAATAGTGTATGGGTTGCTATAGAAGGGAGTCCAGGGCACCAAGACAGCTGCTATTCAAGGTCAGGGAGGAAACTGGTTCACTGTTTGCATTTTAATAACTCAAGACCCAGCTAAAATCTAAACTCTACCACATTTAGGTACCATTAAAAGCTGTGGAGAGCTCCTGAGGATACTACAAAGTACCCAAGCGTGACAAAGCAGGAGTAATTATGAGTAAATCCTCCAAGTCCACAATACAGTGCAGAGTTGCCAATCTTTCCTTATCCTTTGAATTACGTTCCAAAACCTGAGGGGGCCCCAACTCTGGTGACATAAACAAAAGTAAACTGTAGGTATTTTAAATCAATGTACTCATGTGGTAGATACTTGTGCATTTTTCCTATCTTGAGCATACAAAATACCATTGTAAACCAGTGCTAGTAGTATTTTAGCATTTAGCATGTCTGAATGGAAATTGTTTCTAAATGTTCCTACATGTTTTCCTTCACAGTCTTTATGAATGCAGCAATACCAATTGCAGCTGTACTTATAGTAAGTATGGACTTTTCTAAGTAGTGTTAATTACAACTGCATTTTAAAGTCTAAGTGATGTGGAAATGAGGAAGGAGGAAAACAGGATGCAAACCTGCTACACATTTGTGGTTCCTCTGGGAGAGAACGGAAAATGCCCACTTGTCATCTGGGACCAGAAGCAGCCTGGAATATGCAGCACTCCACCAAAATGTTCAGAGAGTAGAGTATAAATTAAGATTCTGTAAATTAAATGCTTATGCAATATGAAGTCTTTGTTTGTTTTCTTCTTTATCAGGCAAAGCACTAACGATGATGTCTGTCTCTTTGTAGACATTTGTTGTCCATGCTCATCTGACAAGAAAGGCAGACTTCTTCCCATCGGTGGCATTTGCCTCCATCTCCCTGTTTCATATTCTTGTGTCTCCATTGTTCCTGCTCTCCAGTGTGGTTAGATCCACTGTCAAAGCATTAGTAAGGTAAGAATTGTAAAATTAATATCTTTGGTAACACCTTTCTAATTTTTGAGAATGTGTCTGTTGCTCTTTTACAATTTCAAGTTTAGAAATAGCCTGGTGATTATTTATTTGCTCTTGTGAAAGTTTCCCAACTTTTTACCTTGCTTGATTTTCCTTGGTTGTAGCATGTGGGCCAAGTTCTGTGCAGACACAGTTGTCACAAGCAATATTTTGTGGTGCACAGCTGGTGCTTGGTTGTATAGAATGGCTTGAGCTGTGTTGGTACAGCATGCAACAGATCTGTGGTAAGAAGAAAGGAAGTCACCCAAATGTTTTCCCTCTGTCAAGCACATAGAAGGGTTAAGTAATCACAGAAGCACACGTGTTTCAGTGTGTATCTTTTGGGTTGTGCTAAGCCTCCACCCCACTGCCCATTGGTGGCAAGTTAGATCANCTGGTGCTTGGTTGTATAGAATGGGTTGAGCTATGTTGATACAGCATGCAACAGATGTGTGGTAAGAAGAAAGGAAGTCAAAATTTACTGAAGATTTAGTTCTGTAAATCACCCAAACGTTTTCCCTCTGTCAAGCACATAGAAGGGTAAAGTAATCACAGAAGCACAGTGTTTCTGTGTGTATCTTTTGGGTTGTGCTAAGCCTCCACCCCACTGCCCATTGGTGGCAAGTTAGATCAAACAAATAAGCAAACAAAAAAAACCCCTCAAAATATGAAGTGTGAGACCAAGTTAATGACTAAATGTCTACTGCAGCCTTGATGAATTTTTACTTTCTTACGAACATGTTAGTTTGAGCATTTAAAAACTGAAACAACAACCAGTAGTACAGCCACAGAAGTGCTGTTTCATTGGGAGTTTTAATTTAAGTACCAACAGATTAGTGTAAAAACCTCGCAACGCCTTTTCCTGTGCATTGTAACTCTATTTGATTGATAGGGGAGGCAAGTTTTGGCTTCTTGCTTTATTAGGGCAACTTCATGACATGCAATATAGTTGTCTGAAGAGCTTGTTTAAACCATGGGACAGATACTGGACACCAGCCCTTGCTTAATTGCCTTTGTGCTGCTTTGGAGCTGGAAAGGAGACTTCAGCAAGAGGATGAGATTGCCCTCACTGTTTCAAAATTCCCTGACACTGCAAAGTCACAGCTGTGTCCTCTCTCCTAAGGAGTGTGAAATCTGAGAGCTTCTGTGGCTGGAAGGAAATGCTTTGAGCCACTGTGGTAGTCTGTAGAGTCACGACAAATTGTCACGCAAAGATTACATCCAGCGAAGTATCTGGGGGCCCACACTGGTAATGGGTGTTTATTTTGGCTTTTCTAAAGATTTTTTAGGAAATTAATTGTGTCTGTCAATTGCTGCAGGACAAACTTTAAAGCAATTAGTATTAACTAAGTATTAATTGTTGCTAGGTGGGAGTTCTTTGTGAGTTATTCTGTAGACACCTTGTTATCAGGCTATTGCCCTGCATTTGTAGTCCAGACAGGAATCAAACTCTAACAAAGCTGACTTGATCCTTGCCTTCCTGGCTGTCTGCATGACAGACACACAGGTGGTGTTCCAGAGTGTATTGCTCCATAGTGCTGCTGGTGCTACTCTAGATAGAGTGCCTCATCCTTCAGAGCAATACTTTAGAAGCATGTGCCAGATATTTTCAACCCATGCAAAGACATGCTTGCTTAACTTGTTTGGTAAATGTGGAAAAGCACACAGTCAAGTTTGCAAACTGAGCAGAACTAATACTTGCTTGCTATAACTGTGTCCTGCTGTTACATTTTCTTGCTAATACATAACTGGTCAGTAAGATCAGGAAAAGGGGACCTAACTTGGCAGACTTGTATTTCAGCTTTCTTTAGGCTAAGATAGTCTAATTGGTTTTAGCAAGTGGGCAAAACAGCTTCTTCTGTAGTGACAGAAAGGGGCTAAGTGACGCAGAAGATGATCCAGCAGTGAAACCAGCATATAAAGGATAATAAGACTGTGTTACTGGCTTTGTATCTCAGGCACTTCAAAAACCCTGCTCTTTTAATATTGGCTACGGTCTCTGATGACAGATGGTATTAAGGACAATGATACTGACTAATAACCTCATCAATATCTTTAATCATTACACATTTACCCTAGTGCAAAGCATCCTTATGGATTGTCATTGATGTTACTAGAACCTCTGTGTGATGGATTCCAATAGCAACACACACTTACAGCTTCTGTTCCATGTAGGACTCCCAAAACCTCTCCAAGTTATGGGGCTTGGGTGTCTGCTTCTAAGAGGGGAACAGTTGAAAGTCTTTAGGAAGGTGAAAATTTTGGCATCTCTTTGAAAAGTGTGGGGGTTTGTTTGTGTTTTTTCAATATGTAGAGGGTTTCTGCCATTGAAAATTAAAACTGAACAGACAATTAATGTATTTCTTAAATGTGAGGTCTTCAGGGACAAAGGGTACAGTGTATATTTTCTGTCAGCAAAGGTTAAGCAGCAAGAGTGGCATTATACATTTGACTGGATTTAATATCAAACCGCCTTTTCAGTCAGCTGTGCAAATAACCATGTTTTAATCAATACATCTGTTCTGTGGCTTAAAAATAATCTCCCCGTGGAGATATTGGAGTGCTAATGAAATTGCACTGTCAGCAAGAGCTCTGCAAAGAACATGATTTTTTTTTATCCTTGAAGAACGGTGTGGCATCCTGAAATACAAGCTGTTGCCTCTAACAAAAGATTTTCTCACAGCTGTACTATGTTTCTTCAGTAATTGCCACAGGAACAGTGATTCCAGAGTTATGCATTGAGCAGAGGGCTTGGCACTTAGGGTACAGCCACCTCGACACACAACTAGAGAGCAAAATCAAATTGTTGAATGGCTTAATATAAACACAGCCTTGTTTGATTATGCATGGTCCAAGTATGTTTGCTGTCTTTGCTTCCTACCCATCTGGACCCTGGAGCAGATATGCAGGGGACTTCTCTATCTGCTCTTTCCACCTTCATAGCATTTATTCAAATATCAGTGTAATTTTCATATAGAGAATATAGGTACAGCTGCATAGCAACTCCATATAGGGAGCATCTAAACCATCAGTTGGTCCATTTAAAGACATGTCAGATGTTCTTTTAAACATCTGGTTTGCTGGACAAAAAAAAAGATAAGATTCCTAGCCCTGTTCTCCAAAGCTTTGTGCAAATAGCTATAAATATATGTGGTGATAGAGCTTCTAACCTCTTCCTTTGCGATAATAGACTTTCCCATTAAGGAATTTTGATCCAAAATTGAGCCTGAATTAATTATTGCTCCTCTTATCCCATCCCAAATAGTCAGTCTCGCCCTTTTTTGTTCCTAAGATGGTAGTACCCCCTCTAGCTAAATTCACTCCACTGTATATCTCTTAGTCTTCAGCTGCCATTAGCAATTAGGCAGGTTGACAGAAAAACTGTAGAACCAGTTCTCTCCTAGGCAGTCTCCAGGTGACTTGGATCTCTGCTTGCAGGACAAGTGCTAACTGTGCAGGGAGTCTGCCTTAGGTAGTGTTGTAACACCGTGGTCCGGCACCATTTTGGCACTGGAGGGATTTCATGAGTTACTTAAAAGAAACTAAGCTTCCTTCCAAAGAAGAAAACCCTGTCAGTGGAATGCAAAATAAATGTGAGGAGTGGGTGTATTTTTATTTTGTAAGATTGGCTTCATAACAGCCACTATGCTACAGTGGCATTGTTTGCCTCTTTCTCCCCAGTTAGCCTAAGGCTTAATATTGAAATCAATTTTTTGGCTCCTTATCCATAAATTTATTTTTAGGAACCTAAGGCCTTCTGGCACTTTATCCTTTTCAAGACTGATATTTAATTTATTTCCTGCTAATTGGGTTCCTTTGATGTTGAGTTCATGATTCAATCCAATTCTTTCACAAATTTCATTTGCTGTCCCTGTGAGTAGATTAGATGTACATTTTATAAAGTCAGGTACAGAGATAAAATTGATGCCGTGATCTGTTAAATGTCTTAATAAAGGCACATTTACTCTTAACTAATTAAATCTTAAGCAGCTAGTGAAGATTTTATGCCTTCTTCTTTGTTGCTGGTTGTCAGGATTCCTTTTATATCTCATCTGTTGAACACTGTTCTATTAAGGTATATTGCTTTATCATGCTACCTTGTGCACTTCATTTTTCATCATAGCTAGTTGAATTTAGCTCACAGTGCACAAATTTCATCAGACTTAGTGTTCATAAGTTAAGTAGAACTGATGATGCCACACTTGAGTAACATAAATGACATTGATTCCACTTTGACATGTGGCTTCTAAACAAACCACTGTTGTGCTGGTCTGTGTCCTACCAGATGCCTAAAAAAACCTTTGTGTAGTATCTCTGGTGGTGTAAGAACAGACAACACTTGAGAAGCATCTGCACAAACTGTTAAAATATCATCCTTGTTAATAGACAACAGGGCAGGGTTTGAAAACTTCCTTGGCAACTTCCCATTGCACATTTTCGTACACCTGTAACAAAATGAAAACAAATCGTGCAGCAGACAGCAGCTGAAGTGCCAGAAGGGATGGTCTATAATGAACATTGCAGTGAACAAAAGTTTTGCTTTACAAGTTGACATGTGATTGTGTTTTTCCCCCTTCCAGTGTGCAGAAACTGAGTGAGTTCCTGTCTAGTGAAGAAATTGGAGAAGAGCATGATAAATCTTCAGAGCTAAGAAGTGCAGATAATCACAGCAAATACCAGGCGGTGGTGAGTAAAGCTGTTTCACTGCAGATGAAGTGGCTGGAGTACTTTGTACCCAGAATAAATTTTTTACTTTTCCACTTCCTACTAATTTTTTCTTGCGGTTGCAAAACCTGCGTTTTAATAACCTGAATTGTATCATCCACGCTGTGATTGCTTGTGTTTTAGGACATTTTGCTGATACTGCCACCAATTACTGCTGATTTCTGTCTTTCTGATTTTGCACAGCCACTCAAAGTTGTTAACCGCAAGAGGCCTGCCAGGGAGGACTGGAACAGTTACAGCTCTCACATGAGAAGACCCATTAATATCACAGAAGCAGATGATTTTTGTGTAAAGGTGATATGAAGGTCACTCTAATAACACTTATATTAGCTCATTAATAGTCACTTTTGTATTCTGATGGCAGGTTCAATTCAAGAACCAGCATTTGATGTGAACTGTCAGACACTTGTGCACTTGTCAGAGCTTAACCTCCACCTTTCTTGTCTCTATATTCCTTTTCAAGAATTAACTACTGACCTCTATGTTGTGATTTGCTGCAATTATTACTCTGAATTCCACTCAGCAGTTTTCTATTTGATGCCTCTAAGTCATTAGTCCTCTTCTCATGACAAAAAATGAACTAGAATCTATTAACTAAATTAACTAAAATCTACTGAAATGTAGAACAGCCAAGTAAAAGGAACCTCAAAAGATCATCTGGCCCAACCAGATGTATGCTAGACTCCTTCTTTCATTTCCAGTGCCTGTATACAATAATGGTATGACAAAAATAGAAAATAATTTGTTCTGGACATTCCTAAAGTAATCTTGTAATGGATCTTCCCTTCCTCTTTTGGATTTCCTAGTAGCCTTTCCAGATGAAGTTAAAAACTCTCAAAGATCGAACTTCTCTGAAGAAAAAACTAAAATTATTTGTGTCACTTCGAAGACTGATGCTCTTGATTTGCTGTGAAAATGACCAGAAGTAATAAAGATCCTGATGGTTGTTATAGTGATGATGCTGTTTATTGTGGAAGTCTGCTATTACATTTGCATTTCCAGCAAAAGAGAATGAATAATTCAGTTTCATGGGACTAAGTAGGACAACTGATAGTGCTTTTAGGTGGTTTTTTTAGACATGCTGATTTGGTGGCAGATCCTTCTTGAATAGATGTCCAGGAAAATAAAAGGAATATTTGAGAGAGCGGGTTTAGTGGGGGCAGTGTTGGATCAAAAGACAGCCCGGAATGACAACTGAGGAGTTCGTCATGAAGGAGAGGCCAATGCAGTAACCTCTGTAAGGACAGGATTTATAAGGCTGGAACCAAGAGCCAGGACCAGTGATAATCTTTGGCTCCATCTGCTGACATCATTGTCACTGGTGCCCCTGGGTCAGGGCACTTGGCAGGTACTGTCTGTCTGCAGCTTGTTGCCTAGGAAGGAGCATTTTTTGAGAGAGGATCCTCTGGCTGCCTTTGGGATTCTAGAGGGAGAAACACTGGACTTGCTTTGCTCATTTTTTTAAGTAGTTTCCGAAGATCAGAGTATCAGTTTTTCTCAAGGGTATGATAGAATTGTCCCCTTCCACTCTTCTTAGAACAAAATTTATTGTACCTTGTATAGCTGAAAGGCTTTGAAAGCTTCAGTGGCTCTGAAAAAGTGAGAGGAGAGGGTCCTATATAAATCCAGGCCTTTTATAATTGTCTCCTCTTTCTTGTTTTTCACAGTATCCATGGAAATCTCCATTTAAAGTCTGAACAGGCTTTGTTTCCTGTTTTTAGTCTTTTTCAATTAAGATTTCTGTATCTAGCAAAGAGTAAGTTATCTGACAATCGTATCAGAAACACAAAGGAAAATACTGTAATAGGCAGCAACATATATGGATGGTGGAAAGTTCTGCAAATCTGCTTGGAATTTGGAGTATGTGATTGCTGTATATGCTGCACTGTGTTTAGAGTGACACTCAAGGCTCTGCAAAGAGCAAGCTGTGACCATGTATGCAATTAAATTGTGTCTTAATCTTTTCACTTATTATACATACCTACGTTATAAGTTACAAAACAAGAGAAACGCTAAACAGCAACTTTTCATTTTCGCCTCGTGAACTCTCAGTAATTTTCTGATAGTTGTGCTTGTTTGACTTCAGAGGTTCTTGCCCAGCAGAATTCAGGTCCTTACAAAATCAGTCACTTGAAGGTCCATTTCCTGCATTGAGCAAAGGCTAACTCTGTTCCTAGGCTCAGTGTAATGAGTACAGAAGTGTCTCTGATGCTGAAAAAAAGAAGTGAACTCCAAAGCAGGGTTTCTTTTTCTTATTTCTCTCCATCTTGCTATAGGTCACAAATGGATTTTTCACTTGGACACCTGAAGGTCCTCCAGCATTGTCCAACATCGACATCAGAATCCCTCAAGGTACAAAATTACATCAGATATATAGAATAAGATGTTTTCCTTAGGCATGTGGTAAATCAGAATCTTATATATACACCTTCCTCTCTCACAGGTCAGCTAACAATGATTGTAGGACAGGTGGGCTGTGGTAAGTCATCACTCTTGCTGGCCATACTTGGTGAGATGCAGAAGATCTCTGGGAACATATCCTGGAGCAGGTAGTGCCATTTAACTTAAAATTCTGATTTAATTTAAAAATTCAGCTTGAATAGTAATGCAGAAAAAGCCTAAAATCTATCATGGGAAACTGTGGAGTCAGAGGTTTTCTAGATACACTGTCAAGATAAAAACCTTGCTCTAAGTGGTAGGGGGACACATCAGAAAGAATCCCCTGCCAGGGTGAAACAAGCTGTCTATTCCATTAATAGAAAGGGATAACCATACTTGGGCATTTTGCACTCCAGCAGCATAACCTGAGTGAAATTGTAACTAATTTGGAATCAGGATTATTTAGCTTGAAGTGTTGTGCTGCTACAGAATGGCATTTGCACTTTCAGGCCTGAGCTTGTGTCTTTGCATGGAGCTATAAAGAGGTACTGGCTCACTAGGAATAGTCCCTGGCTTAGATGGATGTTCCATCTGAGTCTCTTTTAAGTGGCAGTGACCTCAGAGTCCTCGCCCAGCATCCTGCCTGATCTGACAAGAGGGAGTCAGTCATGTCCTTCCGTCCTTTCCCAAGGGGACACAGCACCTGTACTCCTGACAGCCAGTTATAGATTCTGCTTTGTGTCTAACTTTTGTACCTAGGGGAAGGGAAAAAACGGTACTGACCTCCAGCAGCTTTTCTGTTGGGGCTTGGTCTCTTGACCCTCAAGCTACGTGACAGATGATATAATGTATTGCAACTCCTGTACGTGGTGTCCGGTAAACTGCTACCATCTCTACTACGCCGTTTGATCAATGTGTGTGAACATTTTTGGCCTGTTTATTTTACAGTACTAGACTTCCTAGCCATACATACTGCCCTTTGCCCTTTGGGGTATGATTGTTTGTAGGCACTTCTCAAGAAATTGCTGAAGAACTTAGAATTGCTTAAAACAATTACTTTTGTTTCCAGCTGATTGGGAGTGAAGGAACCACAGTGCAACTGTGAAGGAACCACATGCAGGGTGATGGATAGAGGGTCACTGTTACCCAGTGGGTTCTGCACTGATTTTGTGAAATAGTTCTCTCAAATTCCTTGAACGTTTGTGGAGAGGTACTATTTATATCCAGCCTTCATGTATACACCCGTCATACACTCAGAATTGCACATGATTTAATAGTAACAAGGAAGGAGGGTTCTCTATTTTGTAGGTGTGGAAAATATAACATAGGAAGGTGACCCTTTCAGCTGGTGAGGGAGACAAGAACAGAAGCCAAAGTTCCAGAAGGTCATGGTCTATCCGTTAGAACATAACTTCCCTAAGCAGAAAATCGGAGTATGGTGAGGAACCATACAGAATCCCTGCAGCCTTATTAGGTGAACTAATTTCGTTTCAGCGAGGCTGTGATTTTTTACAGATGACATAACATGATTAAGAAGTGTAATTTGAATGTCTGATGGTAAACTAAAACAGATGACATGATGAGTCTGATCAGACTGTGTTTTTAAATAGCACTTGTTTAGAAATATGTGCTTCACAACAATGTGAAGGTCAGAACTGGTTTTCATGTCTTCTATATGTGCCAAAGTATCACAAGGTGAAATTCAGTTGTTATCACATTTGCTTTGCTATCTGTCAGATATGGGTAAAGGGACTTGTGGCTAAAACAATCTGAGCACTGTAAGTGCTGGCTGCCCTGGGACAGATTATGTTTCGTCTCATCTTTCAGAGCTGCTGCCATGTGCCCTGGTCTATTCAGAGTGATAGATGCAGTCAGTGTGGGCTGCACACCTGTGTTGTAAAGCTATCAGATGAAAGCTCCCTTAATTTGATAAGAAAATACTAATGCCTGACCAGGAACATGCAACATTATCCCAGGTTCAAGGAGAGTAGTCTTATCAAGTAATCACCAGACTCACAGCCTTAGCTGAGGCAATGAAATGTGTCACCAAAATCAGTAAGTTCCTTGTCACAGCTCTTTCATGGGGAATGCTTCATTCATGTTACAGAGTAGACCTGAATTAGCTCCTCCAAATTTCCTTCCCCTTCTCTTCCTCCAAGGTCATAGCTATGAAGATGAAGGGTGTATCCTGCTGGCATGTCTCTCACTGCTCAGGAAATCTGGATTCTATTCCTGTCCCTTCCCTTGGTCTAATGGATAACCTTGCACAAGTAATTTCCCCCCTCTGTGGCTCCATGCTTTATGAATAAAACAGGATTAACTGCAAATCATCTTTGCTTGCTTCTTATAAAAATTATTTGTTTCAAAACCTTAAAAAGTGATATGATTTATTTCTGGGCTAGGAGTAGGATAATCAGAAGTAAGCCATGGCTCATTTGTGATTTTTTTGTTGTTTGTATTAAGGTGGGTGTGTGTCCGGAAGATCCAGCTCAGATTAATGCCTCTTATCCAAAGCAGGCTGAGAACATCTCAGGATAAATAATATGTACAATACTTAGAGATTATCAAAAAGAGAGAAATCATTATTTACATTCTGAACAGGTGTAGTAAATGGTATTGATTTGACTGGTTATTGAGTAAATAATTTTAGTATATGCCGTGCTAATTTCTTCTGGGCAGTATTTCACTTTGAATAGTCCCATTTCAAGTCCTGTTGGAGTAAATAATACCAAAAAATTGACCTAAATGAGAAATAGCTGGCTCAATCAAAATTACATTATTTGTTTTTAAACAGGACTGATATATATACTTGCGTGTGAATCTTGAGTCCTTATAATGTGAAGGAAGTGATAGATTTAAGGTTGTTAACAGTTGGTTTTCTTCTTGATGTGGAGTTGACTGTTTTTATCAAATTACAAAATTTTGAAAGTTTTGATGTCTGAAAAATACATTGATTTTTAAAAAATGTTTACTGGAGTTTTCAGAAACATCCAGGTACTTAATTTAATTTAAATTGAGAATAAAGATCTGAAGATCTGAAAATCTCAGTAGGCTCATCTTTGCATCATTAGACATCTATATGCCTTGAAAAATTAGATCTAGACCTCATTATCAAACATACATTACCTTGGCATTTCAGCACTGGTAGATCAAGGCACCTTTAATTGGTAGGAGTGTGCAGGAAAAGGGATAAAAGGGGGATTAAACAAAGTGCTGAAAAGAGGTTTGAAAAGGTTGAGCTAAAACTCGAAATGGAGAATAATTTTTTTCCAGCTACCAAACTGAAACACAGATCAGGGAATTGATATGCCAGTGCCTGGTGCAAAAATGGTAGCACCTCTTGCTGTATAGCAAAAGAGCTGAGCAGAGGAAGTCGGGATGTTCCTGTGCTCTGCTGCACCTCCTTTACTGGGAATCACTGGTGCCTTGTGAGCGTGGTTGCTTAACCTGGTTTCTGAGCAGAAACTGGTGCAAAGTGGAACACCTGCCATAAGCACAGGTAAACTGTGCTCACCTTGAGGAACCCTGGCTGATCTTTGCTACTTGAGCGACAGTGATGGATTATATGAGCTCACAGCTTTCTGCCTCCCAGGCTGGTGTAGGAAAACGGCACAGTGGAGGGGGAGTTGCTGTCATGCACAAATAGTGCACGTTGTAAGTTACCAACGTATTCCCTGGATATTTCAAAATGGGTAACTGGCCCTCTTCAAGGTGAAGCAGGAACTGATGTTTGTGGTTCAGGGTCCTTGTGTTGTCCATGAAATGGGCTGGAAAATATATTTGGCATTTCTGCCTATCGATAGTTTCTGTAAAGAATGTGTTGCTACTTAACGATACGCAACAGATTTTTTGGAGAAGGTGCCACTGAGTTCACACAGTCACTAAAGACCAGTGAACTGCGAGATAACTGTGGAAAAGCTTTGTTTGGTATGCTGACCTTTGGAATAAAAGTACTAGTGGCTGGCTGGTGCTCTCAAATTATACAGTAAATTCAATTTAGATAATGGTCATTGCTTATCATGCACAAACTTTATGGAAGTGTCTCAAACCAGCCTTTAAAACTGCAGGTGTAGTTTTCTCTCCTGGATATTTATAAGCAAATTCTGTTGGCATAAAGTTAATGAGACTGTCCTCTTTAAAGCATGAAAGACTTTGTTCTCCCTTGATTTTGTTTATATCATCTGACACACAGATTTTTCACTCTTTTCATTGAAACTGAATTTAGCATCGTTAATAAGTACGTCCAGTCATCCTGTCAAAACAACACTGTGAACATCTTTGTACACGTTCAAAAATAGCAAAAACAAAGACTGTCTGTCCCAGTGACTTGCCCACACTTAGACTGGCACATTCCCCCAAGGAGAGGGCTGACACAGAAAGCAGTATGTTGCAAGTCAACTGAAAGTGGGATTTGGGGTTCACACTAACCTGTTATATGCTGCAAAGGTGCAGTTACTGTCATGGAAAAAAACCCCAAACCAGTATCATGTATTATCATTTCATTTTCCCAGAATTTTTTTTTTTTTAATGGAACTGCATTCTTGTCACAGCAGGAGTTCTCAGATCTGCTAGCACCTCCAGGACAGGATAGAAGAGATTTTATTTGTAGAGCCAAATTAATGCTTATAAGGAAAAAGAAAAGTCACCAATTTTTTTTTTTTGCCTGCTAAAATTAAGTCGGTTTGTGTAGAGGGAACAGATGCTGCACTGCAGCTCTGTGATAAGTAATGTTTGCAGCCTGTGCACTAAGTGGAATTTAATAGGTTTTCTTTCTGGGGCAAATTGCCTGTGCTCACTTAAGTAAACAGTCTTTGCTTTCTATTTGTGATGCAGCTGTACTTCTGACAGTGAGACGGGGGAAGATTTCAGGTACGGTATTGTACGTGATTATCGGTCTTCCTGCTAAATCGATTGCAGTAGAAGGAACCAAAGGTTTCAAAAATCTATGGTTAAGATTTTCAGAGTCAGAATTCTGAAAAGCAATGAAACTTTAACTGCATTAAGTACCTTAGGATACCAATTTTTGAAACCACCTATGCAAGTTAAGAAAATAAGAGCTGGGTTTCCATTATGAAAGCATTATCTCCATTGCCATTTGGAGAGTTTGAAAATCATATTGTAACTTTCCTGTATGTCTTTGAAAATCCTTCTCTTGAAGTCTGAACCAGACTATTCCCTTTTTCTACACTTTAAAAACTAATACTAAGTATTTTCATTTATTAAAGCAAATTCTCCCCATTACCCTACAGTTTTTACATCCTGTCATAAGTTTATTTTCTCGCCTAGCATTCTTCAGGCACACATAGACTGCGAAGTCTGGAGAGTGGCAGATTAGTCCATCTGTTGGCATAGGCAATTATTTTTACCTGATTAACATAGCTTAGCTTGGATTCTGTGAATATCTATCAAATCAACTAAGAACAAAGCTTTCTCACTGGGTTTTCATTCTAGTGTGGCATTTCCAGAATGGTAAACCTTGTACAAGTGACAATCTTGTCCTTGCTGGGGTCAGTGAGAACTTTGTTACTGAAATTAGCAGAGGAAAAATGTATTTTTTTCTGGACTAAGGCTAAACTGTGTGAACTCTACTGACCAGAATATTTTCTTGGTTCTGTGATTCATCAACGGTTCCACTGCCTTTTATTTAAATTTATCAGTGTATTCTCTCCCATTTACCTAATTTCACAGACTTGTTACCTGGTTGTCAGACTGAGTCCTGCAAAACTTCTGCTGCCATCTGTGTGTAGTATAAGAGGGAGTTTCATGTACCTAATGACTAAGCCCTTTTGGTAAAGGATACTTGAAAATCTCACAGTTCTGTCTTTATAAGAGAGACTGGAATTTCTGGGTCAAGTTAAAGATGCATTAAGATACAAGTGAATTATGATCAGAATTAGACACTCACATGTTTGAAACCATGATGGGAATGGACAGCAAAGGGTGAGATAACATTCATAACAGTATGGCATATTAAAATGTAGGAAAGAATATTAGGCTGTATGAAGCAATTACCTACATTATCCTATGTTCTGCTAATCCTAGTTGGTTAAGTGCCATAAGAATATCTCACGTGGTTTTGTTGCTCTAACATCCTTTAGAACACTTTTTGGTGTTCTCAAAAGTGAGAGCATTTTGAGCCAGTCTTGTAGGGTCCTGAAGATTTACTCATAGGTGTTGAAAGCTTTCTACAAAGTTGTTTAGCACTTCTCGAAACAGAAGCTTTAATGAAACCATTTTAGGTCAATATCACACAGCACAGAATTTTAGCATAAAGAGACTTTTATTTCTGTTATGCAGTCATTTTGCTGGATTTTTAAATATAGCATGATGATAGTACTTTGTGATGTTATTTGCACTGTCTAAAATTATTTCTTTAAAAAAAAAAAAAAACAAAAAAACAAAAAAACAAAAAAAAAAAAAAAAAAAAAAAAAAAAAAACAAAAACAACCTTGTTTTTTTTTTCCGCCCCNATTATTTCTTTAAAAAAAAAAAAAACAACCAAAACAACCTTGTGTTTGTTTTCTGCAGCCCAGAGAAAGAATCTCCTGCTGACATGGAATTCAGGTACAACATTTTAAAAACTAATGGGAACCTTCAGAGGGCCCTTCCAACGTCCATTCTGTAACTCTGTGTGAACATTGTTCAGAAGTCTCTGCAGTTAATGACTTATTCCTCCTTAGAAGACAAGGAGGATGTCTCTGTATGCAGCTAATGCGAAATTTAAAATAAAGACAAGGAAGTGACCCTTGCAGTTTAATAATGGCAAAAAAAACCCATACTCCTGAATGCTCAGGACTGGCAATACCATAATATTCTAATACCATCAGGCTGAAAATAAGAGAAGCATATTTTTTGTGCATGCAGTGATAATATGGGACAGAACAGTACACATTTGTCTCATACCTGGAGAACATTTGAATTTGAGTTGTTGACTTATATTAGAAATTAACGAACTGTGCAAAATAAAACTGTAGTCAGCAATCCCAAAACACACAGGAAAGGCTTTGCAATGTATTATTTCCTCTACCAGTATAATCATAACCCTACTGCATTTTAAGTGCATCTATTTTCTTTTTTAAATGGCCAACATTTCAAACTTGCTATATTTATTAAGGTACTGAGATTTGTGTATGAATGTCCCTTAACTATTTGAATTTTCAGTGATCTTGAAGGTGTACTGACCCTACTGGTCTTAATAAAATGAAACGTGAAGATAGAGATAGATTAAGAACTCTAAGCAAACAATCTTTCCAGAACCACAGAAATCCCAGAATGGGTAAGATTGGAAGGGACCACAGTCATCTGGTCTCACCCCCCTGCTCATATGGACTGTGTCCATATAGTTCTTGAATATCTCCAGTGAGGGAGATTCCACAACCTCTCTGGGCAACCTGTTCCAGTGCTTGGTCACCTGCACAGTAAGGAAGTGGATGTTGGTCCTTTTGACAACGCTGTTTCTGACTGATGAATTAATGTGATTCATGATTAATGAACAGGCTTGATTCTATACTGGCCAAAGCTCATAATCTCCAGGGAGCTTAGGGAAGGTTTTCCCTATTTATTGTAAGGCTGAATTTTTCCTTCTGCCTCTCTGTGATAATTAAGAGGCTGTGGCTAATCTGTTTTGTTACCAGGGGGGAAAAAAATATACTTCACTGATGAAAACACATAGTTGTTTATGCACTCTGGGGGTAGGAAGCAGTTGCTTCCACTTGCAGAATAAATCCCTCGTAAGTCTTTGCCTGCTAAGCCATTTATTTGCCTTCAGTCTTGTAAGTGTGAAACCTTAGGTAGGTTCAAGGCAGACTTTCAGACCAAGTCTTACACACCTCATTTCAGAATATTTTGTTCTCTGGATGTTTTGCCACATGTTTCTCATATTTGCAGCAACAGTTGTTTTTCCCCTTTCCTGTAAGCAGCACTGTAGACATGCAATAGATTTTACACGTGGTCACACACTTGCAAACTTTTTGCTGATGTCAAAATATGATCTGCCCTGATATGTCATCCTAGTGTCAGTTGGTAGTTAGGAATTAATTTGGAGGAACTCACTAAAATTCTAAGCCCATAATCAATTTTGCCAAGCTCACTGCCTGTTCCCAAGTTCCTTGCAATAATAATTCTCACTGATGTCCTACAAGCAGAATATATTCCAAGTGTGAGTGGTATTCCCAGGCATTGTGCTGGTTCTTAGCATGGAGTAAATCATACTGGGCAGTGCCTGTATGTTCACTCAAATAGAGAACGCCTTTTACAAAAGTACTGGATGCTCTTTGCATTAGATTTTGCCACTGCAGGCTGTGCTGCCTAGGGAATTTTTCTGTCTTTTTTTTTTTCTTTTGTTGTTTCTGTTTCATTTTTCAGTAAAGAAATTCAGAAAACATAATTAAATTCTAATGAAACATCAGAAATTTGGACTTGGAAGCATGTTAGCAGAGTAGTGGAATTGTGTGTCCTTCCAGGTCACCAACAAAAATTGGATCCTATCATGACTTTCAAAGCAAGCTTGGTAAAAGCCTGAAAAAACGAGCAGGGCAAGCGACCTTAACTGATAAAGAAAAATAAAGTCCATTTTGGCAGCTCGTGGTTTCAGTTGCTTTCAGGTCTGATTAGAAGGAGGCTGCTGTAATGGCTGCCTAGCAGACAAAGCCCATGTTTGAGTGAGATATCCTATCTTTTTATTGGATTAGGTGATATAGCTAGAAAGGAAACAGATATGCTTTTAGGCGTGATCCCCCCTTTTGGCCTTTTTCTGGAAAAATGGTGATATGCCAATGATTTTGCCAACGGTATCAGTTGCTCGGCCAAGAGATGTTGCCTTTCTCCCAGCTCTGTCTTACTGAGGTGCTTAGTGCACCACGGCCAATAAAAGCACTACTACTTCACTAGTAGGCAGATACTTTTATTTTTAAATAGCAATAATAATAACAACTCCTGTGAAATAATATGTGCATGGTGAGATCCTGGTGGCTATACCTGGTAAGTTGTCCCTTTCTGATGATACACATTGAGGGCAATTCCATGTGGGGAAATTTAGGAAATATTTTTTCTGTGTTCTATTTTCTACCCTTTATAGGCATAAAAATATTTAACCCATTTACTTTGTTACTCTAGTTCTCTGATTAGAATGGGGAAAACAAATGTGTTTAGGGTAGGGGGAACTGTATTTGTGCACGTGTGGAGTTGTTTGGGTCATTTTCAAATGCTTTAAAAATATCTTTTTAGAATGTCCCTCCTGAAATGTATTGCTTAACTAGTGATCTGCTATCCATATTTTTTTTAATTAATCTATCCAAAAAGCTGGGATTCAGTCTTTCATAATTTCCTTCCTGCCATCCATACTGCTCAAGAGGCAGCTTTACTGAGCTAGCCTCTCCAAAACCCACTTCACAACAGAAAAAGAGGAAACAAAGTGAAATTCAGTTGGGTGAACAATTTGAGTCTTCTGTTGGAAATGTAATATCTTATGTATCTCTGTAATGAGAGCGCTACCAGTTGTCTTAAAGAAAAGAAAAGAAATGAAAGCAAGCATTTTTGAAGAGTAATTACCAGTTTCTTCCTTTACAAGAAAATGGTTTCCAAAAACACCCACTGCACTGGTAAGCTGGGAACAACTTTTTGTTTGGTTGGTTTTTTCCAGGAAAAGAGGCTCAGTAGCATATGCATCCCAGAAGCCTTGGTTGCTCAATGCCACAGTGGAAGAGAATATCACGTTTGAAAGCTCTTTTAACAAACAGAGGTAAGAGGTTCCAGCCCTGCTATGTGTTTTACTCCCCTTTTTCTTAAATATTGAGGTTGTGTGGGTCAAGCATGAGTCCTCATTGCCCTCTAATAACAAATGGACTGCACCTGCCTGAATATGACAATGCCCCTTTGACTGTGTTTTTCCTGAATGTCTCACTTGAACTTAGGTGTACAGATGTTTTCATTTCCAAGAACCATGTTTGTTTAGCATGCAGTATTCCCACATCTAATTGGCCAGTTTAACTCACCTAGGAGGACATTAGGTGTTTGGAAGTGGGAATGTTGTTTGTCAAGGATTAACGAGGTGCCTTTTTACTCGGTATAAATGACCACCAAACATCCTAAAATATTTAGAAGTCAGTTGCTGATATTCCATCCCCCCCCATGCTTAAAAGAAGTGGTTGACTGTGTATTCACATCGTACACATCTGTCATCCTTGGATATTGAAACAAGAACAAAGTCCCCGAGCATGAAAAAAATTAAATGGTGAAGAATAGCAATATGCCTTGGAAGAAGTTGTGTTTGTGTTTCCAGGGTTTAACTATTTAACATTTTTAATTGGGAAGCTGACCTAAGATCCTTTTTCTGAGCTGAAATATTATTTACTTACCTGTGATTGAAAGAGATCCCATTAGAACAATTAGTGGGTAACAAATATGTTTTCCACCATGTGATTTTTTCCAGCTGGTTAATTTTTGTTCCTCTGCAGGTAGGAAATGTGCTTCTTTAGCAGTATCTGTGTGGATTTTGCATTGCTTTTTTTGTTTCCGCAGGTACAAAGCAGTAATTGATGCTTGTTCCCTCCAGCCTGATATTGACATTCTCCCTCATGGAGACCAAACCCAGATTGGAGAGAGGGTCAGTAAACAGCTACAGGCTTCTATTTTTGTTTTAAATATATGGAGGGGGTTTTATTATTTTGTGGTGTTCTTAAAATCATACGGGTTATTTGGCAACAAAGGTAATCTTTTAGTTAAGTGTATGTTTGGGTCATTAGTCTGAAAGCTCATTGCTCAGTAAACATGGAAACACTGTCATTTATGTGAGGTGCAACAATTTAAATGTGGTGCTATCAGAACGTTTGACTATTCTGCAGCTGCTATTGCAGATATCCTGACTTAAAAGGGCATTTTTTGGTTTCTTTAGGAGTAATATAAAAATAAGTAATACATAGATTTTTATTTTTTTTTAGAGCCCCTTCATTTACAAAAGGCCAGTTGTTTAATCAGCAGCAAATGAAGCTTTATCACATCAGGGAAGACTAAGGAGTGACAGGAAAGGAAACAGAAGTCACAAATGTGTAAATAATTTACTCTAGCATAAACTGGCACTGTCACAAACAAATAAAAGAACCCAACCCCGGCCCCACCCCAACACATCAACCACCCACACAGAGATAAATTAAGGATCCATTTCCATACCTAATCTCTGCACTGGCTACCATGTTAATTTTAAATGGAATAGTTCCAAACCAAGCTCATTGTGTAGCCAAACAAATGTTTTTGACAGGGGAAGGAGACGGTGGGATAGCATCTTTTGGCAGCAGTGCTGGCTTATGAGGGCTTAAGGTGTTTGTGAAACTACAGGTGGATCACAGGAAATATAAATAACTTAAAGTGGGGTGGTAGCAGGGAACTGAAGGCCAAAAGAAGTACAACAGCAACCAGGTAATGTTGCTATGTCCGTGTCAGCATGGCCTGACCTCCCATCTAGCAGTTACTGATTACAGTATATAATGAAGCTGATTTAGTATTACAACAGAGAGTAAGCTGAAAAAAATAAACCCGGGACACAGCCAGACTCACAAGGCAAACTTTTCAGCAGAAGTGTAGTTGCCTGCAGAATATGTGTGTCACCTACGGCATTGTGTCACTACAACCATTAAACATTTCTGGTCCCTCTGTATGTCCCTCCTTATGGAACGCTCTGGCTTCTCTAACAGTTAGTGTCCTGTGTTCCCAGCTGGATTGCAGGCCCACACTTTTGAAAAATTTCTCCGGGTTTCTTTGCCCAGAGAGTCTTTGCTATGAGAGTCTTCCATTAGCATATGAATATTCAGTTGATGCTTTTTTAACTGTCTGATTGTTTTTCTCCTGCTTATCTCCAGGGCATTAATCTGTCTGGAGGGCAGCGCCAACGTATCAGTGTGGCAAGAGCACTTTACCAGCAGACAAATGTTGTGTTCCTGGTGAGTAGGTGCCCTTATGTTTATGCTCCATGCAGAGGCATGAGATGCAAGCATTTAGAGTATTTCATGGGTCACACACTGATCGTTGTGTTTCACTGAGCCAAGCTAAATGTGCACTGTTTATTTTGTATCTGTTGTTAGCTAGCCTGTAGGTAAGAAGCATTTTGTAAATGCTGCAGACAGACAGGTAGGTATTACAAATTGAAATGATGATGCTTCCCCTCTTAGTATATGGAAAATTCTTTTTGACCCTTGTTTTTATCTTTGGTACTTAGAAATTTAATAGTCTCAACTCTATTCATGAAATTCCTAAGCTGTCTCAGGCCTAAAATTAATGTTTAGTGTCTGGAATGTTTCCTTTCTGTGACAAACTAAGCTGTTTTTCCACCCTGAACTGCATGCTGTATATCCTGTCCCAGCTTCAACAGACGTGCTATGGAAAAAGGAGTGAGAGCAGGCTCTAACAGCTTCATAGGTGGGAAAACAGATGCATCCTATACATGAGTAGTGAGCTTGGTGGCTTTCCAATCTGGGACTTCCTTCTCTAGGTCAGTTTTCTGGGAGATTTGAATCCAGCTGTTATGACAGTGAGACATGAGTCACATGGGATTAGAAAAGCTGTGCACATTAGAGGTCATCCCTAAAAGTCCGGGAGGTTACTTAGACCTTTCCCTGTAATTAGGCTGATCATGATGTGCTTGCTTTGTGTGTAGGGTATTTCCAGGCAATGATCAGAGTGCAGGAGAGTTGAGAGCTGTTGGACCAGGTGCTGCAAATCAGCAGCCCCAGTCTTAGGCTGTAACTTGATTTTGCCCCTTTTGTGAAGGACACACAATACCTCCTAGAAGTAACAAGTTCTCTTATGGTTTGATAATTTAAAAACACCTACAGATAAACTTTTTTGTAGTTCCTATCAGGAATCCTTTATGCTAGTATTTGCAAATAGTCAGTTCTTTTAAATTTTGCCTTGTAAACAAATGCTGATGAAACTTCTCTCTCACAAGCATGAATGTAATATTTGTTAAACTTCTTGTGATATTTGCAGATGTGAGAAAAGGTCATGTGATAATTCATTGCATATTTAATTCTTAATTGTGTTCATTCACTGTTATATTTACTTATTAGTCCATATCAGACTAGTCCTGTAGCATGAACTGAATCTTTTCAGGTGTCTTGTTATCAATGTGTCATTATAAGCATATGTATGGTGAGTGCTGCCTTAATGAGCAGCCTCACCTGACTGCACGGTGCAATCTTTTGTTCTGTGAGCTGGCAGTGCCAGTCCCCAGAGGTGCAGCATCACATTCAAGGTTCCTGTGCTCAGAATGAGCAGAATGATGTTTAGGGCTGTGCTAGATCAGAAGAGTGCAGCAGCAGAGCTGACAACATACGCCCTTGCTCAGTGAGCTCAGTGGACACACAGTTGCACACACGTTTCTGAGAGTAAATCCTGCATCACAATTAGAAGTTACTGTGTTTCAAAAATACTGTTTGGTGCTTTATGTCATGATGCTCTGATTTATTTATTTATTTCAGTGGTCAATCTTACAGTCTGTTTTGAGTATACTTGGGTTTGTAGATGCATGAAAGCAACAATACTAAAGTGCCTAATGCAGTCATGATAGAAATTGTTGCTAAATTTAAGGGAATAAAAATTTATGGGGATTTTCTAAAGCACTCACCCCTTTCCTTATACCTCTCCCTAACTAACTGGTGGCAATGATGTCACTCAGAAAGCAGAATTAAAATTCAACCCTACTTTATCAGCAAACACTTGGAGAAAAAAAAAACCAAAATTTGATTTTCAAGAAAGCCTGGGTTTAGTGTAATACATTAGTATGAAATAATAATACTAAGTCAATCCTACAGCCAGTATCACTGTTGCAAGCAGAAATGTCAAATCAAATCACAAGGTTTGTGGTTCCATGTAAATAGGATTAGGTAAACAAGTTCCCCAAAAGATGGTACAGATTAGCTTACAACTAAATGAATTGCCTATAATGCATTGATTCAATAAAGTAATCTAGGTCATAAATCAAATGTCTGAGCTGAGGCATCAAAATGATCAATATTGCTCCTTTCTGTGATTTTTTTTGTGATTCTTTGTTAATAGAGTATTGAGTTATGAATTAAAAAAAAAAATCTGAAGGCAACTATGTACAAAGGAAAATAAAATGTGTTCATTGTCCCTGGCCCTGGAAATGTTATGCAACACCTGCCACAGACCCTCACTGGGGCATTGTCTCGAGCCTGACAGAAGCCATGTGCTGCAGTGATGTGGGCCATGAACGCATCTGGGGGCAGGACCAGAAACCCTTTACAAAATCATGGCATTACCATATGTCTGAGTGCTCACTGCAAAAAGACAGTTCAGGGTTTGGTGTTATGTAACCTAAGAAAACCATTCCTCGGCACAATTTAGATCTTCTGATGGCTTCTTTTATATGTCTGGATTGATCTAATTAGTTTTACTGGTATTAAAATCTGTTTGTTTCCTTAAGTCCCTGAAACTGTGGCTCTAGAAGCTGACCCCTTATCTTCACAACAGGATGATCCATTTTCTGCACTGGATATCCACCTGAGTGATCATCTCATGCAAGAAGGGATCCTGAAAATGCTGCGGGAGGACAAGAGGACCATTGTGCTGGTAACTCACAAGCTGCAGTACTTGCCCCATGCTGACTGGGTAAGAAAGCTCTTCCCATTTTTTCCAAGGAGGCAAGAACAAGGCACAAGCATGTCTTTCATAGTTAATGAGAAAATATATAACAAAGATCTTTTGTAAATTAGCCGCTGAGTTAGGGGTGCCATAATTTTGAGATTCCCACCTTAGAACACCTAAACAGGTTGGATTTTCGTAGAGCTGATACTTAATATGCTTATGAAAATAATATTGAGTTTCCAACACCCTAAGTTATATTGAAAAATTTTTCTCCTATATTTTAATCTCAAAACAGTGAAATGTTTGAGTAACGCATTTGCCTTTGCTGGGATGTTACTAGGGACTTGTGCTGTCACAGAAAAAGGTGCATTTATGGATATTGAGGTACATGGAAATAGAAGGAAAATTCCAGTGTTTCCTTGTGGTTAGTACTAATAGATAATGTATCAAGAAATGAGTTACCCTTTGTACATTGGTAAGATTTTAAGAAATGTGTAATGTTTGATTGTTTTGTTAGGTTTCTTTGTTATATCCTGTAGTTTACAGGAAAAAAAAAAGGAGGTTTGTAATTGGAAATGTCAAAGATGAAGAAGGAAGTTTAGTTTCTCAGATTTTGTTTTGGTTTTTTTTATTTTAATTTCATTGGTACGCACTGGCCTTGCACTTAGTTCTCCTATGGTTATCCAGCTACAGCATCCCAGGTCTCCTTGCCCATGGTGATTGATGACTGCAGTTATACCTCCTAGCAGGACTTCTCTCTGTTCTGCAGCTTGCACAGACTACAGCAGCAGTTTACTTGTCTCGAGAAATAATCGTATTTCAGCTGCTGCCTGTGCTTCATATTGGCGTGGCATAAAGTTGCAGAGAGACATTAATCTTGTTCTGACCATGTTTTTGGTGGACAGCACTTGTCCTTTATGGTGTTTGCTGTGACCTTGTCCCTCAGTTGTACACCTTTGAGAGTTACTACGGTTCTCAACACAGGTCTAGCTTTCTGGTTAGTGTCTCTCAGGATACAGTAATTTTCTGCCTTCTTCTCCTCCCTATGAAGTCCATCTTAACTTCTTCTTTTTTATTGTTAAATATTCACATTTTTTAAAAAGGTACACAGTTATGGCCTTGTGTCAGTATAATTGTTTTAATTTCTTTGTGAATGTCAGACCCATTTCCAGGGGTTGGTGTTCTGGGACATGTATGAAACTTACTTCATTTTTATTCTCTTCTACATGTGTTTCAGTAATATTTTATGATATATACTGTTCCAAGCAGCCTGTAAGACAGAAAGGGTTTTTATTAACTGTATAATTTAAAGGTACTTATTATCAAATAGTTCAGGTTTTATTCCTAAGTACAGGTGTCATTAAGCCTTAGCCAATGGAGCAAAGAGGAAATATTTGTTTTATTAAGGAATTTTTAAAAAATATATTGTTTGAAGTATATGTGATGGCCTCCTAAGTTTTTGTAGGAAAACCCTCAGAAGAATTCAAGGTCCAGTCCTATTACAGATTTCCTGAATAAACTGACCACCAAAAAATCCTTGTTTGCTCCATTTTTACCTTTGCTCTGGTATAAATTCTTATCAATAAGCAGAATAGATTATTTCCCCACACCCTACCCATGGAAATTTCTGAGCTTCCAGGGAGAGAGAAAAATAACTACTGCATTAACTATTTTTTAATGATGTCATGTGGGTTTGCAATCTGCACGCCTCATTTTCCAATTCTCCTTGTCAGATCTAAAGTGAAGGTAGTTACACCATGAATATAATGTAATTACACTGGTACAAACCTGGAAACCATTCTCTTCAGACTTTGTCTTGCATATATAATTCCTTTCAAACTGTGTCCACAATTTATGCTTTTAAAGCTTTACGGATTCAAATTCCCTAGCTCTTCCTTATCAGTCCATGGTATCAAACAGAGGGAGCCAGCATGCTCATGTCTAATTGTCTGAATGAGGACGAAACATACTGCACACAGTGTGTTCCTAAAAGCTTTTTTGCTTTTAAGAGGTAGGAGAACTCTAAAATCTCATCTTGCTAATGTCTTGTATTTAGGAAGAGTAATATGCTCCCCTGCCTGCTGACAGAGATCCCATTCTTCTTTCTAAAAAGCAGCCTTCTCTTCTGAAAACAAGGAGTGCAGGAAGTTTCTGGTTTTTTGCAGCACCTTCAGTGAAGGGTAGAGTCAAGAGATAATGTCACTGTCCTTTCAGAAGACAGATTTGTTTGCAGAAATATTATTTATTTAGGAGAAGAGGAAATCCTGTCAAGGCGCAGCAACATAGCTTTAAAATAAACAGGCATACCTGGCTATTTATCTCACCACTTGTGTTTCTAACTTTTTAGATAATTGCAATGAAAGATGGTTACATCCAGAGAGAAGGAACACTCAAGGACATTCAGAAATCAGAGACGGAGCTTTTTGAACACTGGAAGACGTTAATGAATCGACAAGACCAAGAGCTGGAAAAGGTTTTTGATGGAAAGGGCAATCAATATACACAAGAAAATGTCTCTTTTTTTTTTTTTTTTTTTTTTGCTTGGGTTGAAAGTGTTAGCAAGGGTTGACATGCTGTGCGTGGTATCTAACTTAATACGAATTACAATTACCATTATTATTTAACTATTAAGGTAAACTCCTTCATCTGGACACCTCATGCTTCCTTGATTCTGTTCTAATCCATTTTTGATAGGGAGCCCTATCAAAATATTCTTATCTAAGGAATATTAAATAGGGTCATTTTAGGAAAAGCATTGCTAATACTGGCAATTGTTTTTATATGCCTGAATTTACTCACTGCATTGGGTAGAAGCTTTTCAGATATGCCTATATCAAGATGTTTTGCCTTTCATCCTATAACACAGGAAGAATGAGATATTAATCTTGGTTCTTAAAGTTAGGGATAATTGTCAAAGTTAAGATTCCAAAGGGTTTGGGACTGACAACCTGAAATTAATGTTATATACTTAATTTATGTCCTTTGGCGTTACACAGATGTAGCAAATCCTTCACTTATGGTTGCCTGCTGTGAGATTCTCACTTCTATTTTTTACTGAATGGAAACAATTTTATCACAGCTAGTAATTTTTTTCTCTGGTTGAAAATACATGAACTGTCTCTTTTTTAGGAGACCACTGTTGAGGAAAACCCTGTTTTGGAAAGAACAAATCTCCGGAGGACTATGTATTCCCGTGAAGCACTGCTGAAAGATGATGAAGAGGATGAAGGTAAAGGGCATCCTTTGAACCCATGGATAGTACATTACTGTTTCACAGTTAAATTATATTAGAATGAATTAACATCATTCAAACTGGCAAGAGAACAAATCATTTTCCATGTGGGTCATGATTTGTAAGGGTGATGTTTCCGTTGCTTTTACCTCTGGACTACAGTGGTTGCAGGCATTCACAATTCATAGCTTCCTCCAAACTTCTGAGGTTTTTTCCTTATCTGTGAATCTGATTTTATAATGAACAAAGAATAATATTAAAGTCAGTACTTTCAAATTGCAAAAACATGGTTTGATCACCAAGTGCTGAGGTTTTTAGCATCTTTTTAGCATGCATTACTACAAACTTTAGCAGGTTAATACATGCATGGCTGAGCAGGTACTTTCACCTTAAAATCACTCTTTATCCTGTATTTTAAGACCTGGTTTGTAGCTGACACTTGCCACTTCTGATGAAAAGTGTGCACAAATAATTCAGTGTGGCTGTACCTTTTTTCTTGCACATTGCAGAAGAAGTAACAGAAAGTGATGATGAAGACAACTTGTCTTCTGTGCTGCACCAGAGAGCAAAGATGCCCTGGAGAGCCTGTGGCAAGTACCTCAGTGCAGCAGGAATCCTCCTCCTGCCGCTGCTGGTCCTGTCCCAGCTGCTGAAGCACACGGTGATGGTGGCCATCGACTACTGCCTGGCACTCTGGACCGAGGCTGTCATCACTAACAGGCTGGAACCAGAGATGAGAAACTGCTCTACCTGCACGGTATGCAATGCCTTGTTCACCTTTCTCTTATGATCTAACTGGTGGTGTTCTCCTACGGTCAACCTCTGCTCCAGGGTTTGTATGTGGTGCACTGTGTTTCTGGTAAAAGAGCCACTCCAGAGTATTTTCAAGCTCAATACATTTTTGGGTACACAGTGCAGTAAAACTAACAGTTGAGTTTGGTGTGTTCTCATTCTGCTAGATTTGTTGTATTTTCGTCACGTGGCTGATATACCTAAACCCTAGTCTCTAATTTTGATATCATAGTTCTTTTTTATTTTTCCTGTACTGTTGCATTCTCACTGCAAGCAGGGTTTTTTGTAGTATTCTGTGATTTTAATTTTCTGATTAATCTCTTATTTTCATGCAAACACTTCCCTCTCCAAAGGATAAAAAATTGTGAGTTAAGATGGGTAAAAATCATGGACAGTCTAATTTAGGGAGGAAAAAAGATTTCCTCCATATGTTTTTTCAGTCTTGTGCTTGTGTGTTTACAATAAATTTTAAACATAATTTAAAGTGAATAATTGTTACTCTTTGCTTCTTAGGATTTCGACCATTCTCCATATTCTAAAGTTTTCAGCATTCTCTGCTGCCTTGGCATCGTATTATGTCTTGTCACATCAATAGCAGTGGAGTGGACTGGCTTGAAAGTCACCAAAAAGCTACACTCTGCTTTACTAAATAAAATTATTTTGGCTCCAATGAGGTATTTCTCTGATTGTTATGCAAATTGTATTGTAGTCATTTTGTCTTCTTTACTTCAAGATGGTCTTCTAAGTACAGTTTTTATTCAGAAGTAACTGTGCAGAAGTAACTGTGTAATGTTTTTTTAACATGTCATTGAAAATCACCAGCTATCAAATTCCTGAGTAGTTGTTGAAAATGGTACCCAGGCTGCTTGAGTTCCTAGGCATGGAGACAAAAGCCTCTCCTGCCTGACTGTGACTTCAGAGATTTACTTCCTTGAATGTTTAATTTCTCTTTGCTGTTTTAATTAGGGAGAAAACACAATTATTGATCAATATGTTGTACAGTAAATTCATAGCCTGCATCATCATCTTAATCACTGGAAATATTTACTGTCAGGCAGCAATTGTACAAGTCTATGAAAGGTAATGAGTTTAGACAAGTGTCATTACTGGCATCGTTAGAGGACACTGGGATGCACAGATAGCAGTGAAGGCCTTTGTTGTCCTCCAGAAGTTTTCTTTCCTGTGCATGAAAGGAAAGTTGCATTAATTCAAACCTACAGCTCTTACTGTACATTAGGAAAAATACCATCTTATTTCTATGCTAACTGTATTTGACCCAGAAATCACAGAGAAATAACATACATGGGAAACCTCACTTCCCCCCCCACCCCCACCCCCAGGATAGAATTACACTTCAAGTTCAACATGAGTTATGGAACAGTAAAAAATTACAGAGTAATAATATAATTTGCATTTGGCATATCCAAATGCCTTTTAATATATTATTCCAACAGTTGTTCTTAGTTATGCGTTTCTGTTCCCATAAAAATGCAAGGCACTGGGATTTAACTTGTTTTGCATTTTTCATGAATTGAAGGAGCCTCAAATCAAAATCTGAAAGGATTTTTTCAAGTGTAATCATGTGATGTGCATAGCTTAGGCAGCAGAGGGAGCTGAGGGTGTGCTTGCAGTTGTAGGTTTCTTGTAGGTTCTGGGTGGTTGGGTTCATGTTTGTGGTTGTACATTCCAGACTGCTATTTTATTGGAAAGCCATGGTTACTGGGAAGAGTAAGAAATTTTACTGTGGCTGTCAATTTATTTGCTTGTTTCTGTGATATAGCACCAAAGTTAAGTAAGATAAAAAAAATAAACTAAACCAACTCTAATATCAATATTGCAATCTTTGCTGTTCCTTGTGGCATTTCAGGTTTTTTGAAACAACACCTCTGGGAAGTATATTGAACAGGTTTTCAGCTGACTGCAATACCATTGACCAGGTACTGAATAAATATATTCAGTATTTATCCAATCTTTCTTAATCTGAAAGACTGGATTTTCATTTATTATAGACTTAATTAGATGAAGCTTACTGATTAACTATTTTTTTGACTATATCAATTTGCATCATGATTTTCTCAGTTCTGAATGAGTTCCTCATCTTAAATGCACACTGAAAAACCATTTATTTTATTAAGATGCCCTGTATGGAAAGGGGAACCGAAATTAGATCCCTAGCGATATCCCCAAATTAGAGAGTATCTACTTTTTTTTAAAAGTGGGTAAACACATTCATTTCATAATATGAGCAAATGAAATGAGAAAAAGGCAAATGTTATTGCCTAAAATAGAAATTATGGAAACTCACATTATCATTATTTACTCCAGACTGCACTGCCAGTTCATAGGATTGATGCAGGTGCTAAAATTGTCTCTTGCATCCATCTGTAGTTGTCTGACATGAGTTTTGTGCTCCAAAATACAGACATGTGAAGCAGCCCCACAGAAATCCCTTCAGGTGTTCCCAAAACCCAGCAGTAAATTCAAGAGCAGGCCTGTATGCTTAGCGCTTCAAATCCTCAGAAGTTTTATTCCTCATGCAAGCGGGAGAAAGGAAAATGAAATAATGATGGTTTAAACTTGCTATGTTATGGAAGTTTCTGTGCGGCTTTTCTTCTTTATCCAGCACATTCCAGCTACCCTGGAGTGCTTGAGTCGTTCCACTTTGCTGTGTGTATCTGCTCTTGCTGTCATCTCGTACGTCACACCCATGTTCCTCATTGCCCTGGTTCCCCTCGCAATCATGTGCTACTTCATCCAGAAGTACTTCCGAGTTGCCTCACGGTAAGAGCATAAACCAATAACATTCTGGCAGTAGAAACATCTACAGTGCATACAGTGCATTGCAGAATTACTGTGCACGGAAACTTGGTGTTTAAATCTGGTCCTGTTAAAGCCGTGTTCCTTCCTGAAAGTGGGGCAAATCCACTGTAGTGTCATTTTACAAGTGTCTTTGTTGGCAGCTCTTCAAGACCTCAAGCTCTCCCAGAATTTCTGGGAGGCATATGCAGAGCCTTTGTGCATGATCAAAGATTTTTGGAGTTCACAGGAGACAAAATCTCAACTGGAGTCTGTTGTCCCCAGGGGCTGCAATCTGGGCATGTCCAAGAAAATGTGGTGACAGAACTGGGAAACTGATGTTTCCCTGTCCAGGTGGAAGTGGAAATCTGTAAAGCCAGGGAGAGGCTGCAAAATGCGGTATCACCATGGTGGTACAGCTGACCATTAAGAATCCAACATGCACAAGCAACCTCTCCTGTTAGTTTAAAAGATGAAAAATATTAACCATGTCTGTGACTTTTCTCCTTCTAAAGGTCAAACAGCTTTCCCCTCGTGACACTCAAGAAGCATCTGCAGCAATACAAAAATATGCATATCCCTTCATGTATCCACAGATTTAGAGGGAGTCTGCAACCAATTTACTTCCTGCTGGAAGAAATTGAGACTAAATAGAATTTCACCCTACATGTGCTTTTACTGGCATGATAACTAAATATGACATTGAGAAGTGCAACCTAATGTGCTCTCATTTACTCTGTTGAGTGTATGAGTTATACTGTTAGCTCAGTGAGAAGTTGTGCTGTCATCTGGGGATGCATTTTGCCTTCTGCTTAACTCAAGCTCTTATTTGCAGCATCCCATCGAATTTATATTCAGCATAGAGCCAGAATGGTGTTTAAATCAATAAACAATGGAGTATAACAAACAGGAATATAGGAGAAGGGAGGGAAGGCAGTGAAGGGAAAAGGCCCATTCAGAACTCCAGCTAGTTCAATGTTAAAAGAAAAATCCTCCCGGGGACTTCATTCCCTGCCTGGGGACATGTGGCACTGCTTTGCAATTTATCTAAACCTTATGCTTATGATTATTGTGATGATATTCCCTTTCACTCCCTGGGCCTGGTTCAAGAGAATAACTGCACAACAAAACTGGCTTTTTACAAAATTCTTTCCATAACTCTCTCCAGGGACCTGCAGCAGCTGGATGACAGCACTCAGCTACCATTGCTCTCCCATTTTTCAGAGACTGTTGAGGGTCTTACCACCATCCGAGCCTTCAGGTACAGTTTTTTAAGAAACATATATAACCTCACTTTTAAATATTTATCTCTGATGTTGTTCTGCAATTGTGCAGTTATAAGTAATTGTTACTGGGATCACCTGGAAAATCCGGAGTCCCCAAAACATGGGTAAGGGCTATTCTAAAGCATTGAAGAACTGTAAGTATTTTGCATTTGAAGGAGTTAGTATAGAAAAACAAGTTAATGTGTGTCATTTGCCCTGTGGCTGCTGTCCAGATACTTGTATGCAGCCTGAAAAAAGACTTGTGATCAAATGTGATTTAAGAAGCTAAATTAGCTTCCAATTACCACAACGTGTTCTGTGGCAGACTATGGGCTTGGACAATTTCCATGATATAACTAATATGCACCAACTTGTTATGCCAGAGCAATCTGTGTATGAGTTGATGTCCTGGTAAGATAAACTGTGCATGTGCCTGACTTCAGAGGATACAGTAGCACCTCACAATATTTTTCAGGTTGCTAACTGAAAATGTGTGTGTTCATACTGATTTTGTAAATACAAAAGCTGGAGACAAAGTGTTTCTTTGCCTCCTTTGGTTCATTTTTCCACCCACATAAGCTCACAGGAGAGCAGCCCAGGAATACCTGATAATGTGCCTGGGTCGTGTATCTGTGTTACAAAATTGGAAGTCATGCTGATACTTCAGAGGTACCAATAAAACTGCTGCTGAGCTTACCAGCTGCTTTCCCTGCACCAGGGCTATTCTTGTCTTCTCCCAGTTGACTCAAACACTGTTTTTTACACCCATCTCATCTAGATACTGTCTATGTGTTTTTTCAGTTAATTATTACTGTTACCCTTCTGTCTTTGGAACAGTAGTGCTTATTTCTCCTAATCTATAGTTTTAATTTTATAATAGAAGTAATACACAAATTAACTTTTTCTTAAACTGTTTTAAATAGGACATAAATAGCTCAATGAAAGAGCAACCAATTTAAGATTGACTGAAGGTAGCTTCCCCAAGAGTGGTAGAAAAGCATAGTGTTTTCCATTATTAATTACTGTTATTGAATAATCCATTAAGTGCCAACAGTTTCTCAAGTTTGTAGCTATGTCCATGTTAAATTTTCAGAAAAATCAATTTCTCTTTTAATTGTTGCTTTTCTCATTTATCCATTTATTCTTCTACTCAATCAAGAAGATCCTTAGAGTATTATGGCTGTAAATTTTCTGTTGTTGATACATAAAATAATATTTATTACCATCTAGCTAGTATTTTCAGTCTTTCAGAGCATTGCCTCCTGATTCTTCCTGTCACTTTGGAATGAATTCGTTTGTCAAAAAATTGTGTTTGGTGGCTCCTTTTTCTTAAATCCTGCAGTAACTGATGTGTCTCTGACCCAGCCAACCATGTGCCTTCACTAAGTTCTGTATTCCATCTGCCTGCCAGCCTCCTGCATCAGCTGGTAACCCAGCTATTTTTAGGACTGTGTAGCTTTTCAGCTGCCTAACATATTAACAGGAGTGGAGTTTAGACTTGCTAGCGTGAGCATCCCTAAAAATAACACTAATTCAGGAATCTAGTCATTCTGTTACAAGGTGCCAGTTGTTCCCAAAGTGTCCTTACCCTTGGTAACTCTCTGTCCTGGATTTACTCAAAATGCATAAGGAAAGAAATACTAAAAAAGTCCAGAGGGAGATCAGAAGGACAGCTACTGCTGCACCTACAAATGTACCTTCAGCAGATGCCCTGGCCTGATTTAGTTTGCTGTCTGACACTTCAGATAGTGTTGGTGCTAAATAAGCAACAAAATGTAAATGTGAAGGCTTCTGGAAAGACTGGTCTGCATTCTGAGAGGCCTGGTAATCTGGGGACACTTTCTGAAGAGAAATTCTGATATCTCTGCAGTGCTCCAGCAACAAAGGTCACTTGCTGGGATCCTCATTCCACGTGCATATGCATGACTGACTCATGAGGTGTAGATAACATCTTCTGAGATGTGTTTGCGTCACGTAATTCTTCATGGTATTGAGATATGAAAGTTAAGTGTGACTGAACTGCTTCCAGAAGCAGCACTTCTCTAGGGTAGGGCGCTGAGGGTAATGGGCCCTGAGGAGAGACAGGGCTTACCAGCTCTGACACAGTGACACTAATGCCAGCTTTCAGGAACAACCATTCTAGGCTGTGCAAACACTCCGACATGCTCAGAGCCAGCCCAGATCCTGGGCTGCATCCAAAGCAGCCTGGCCAGGTTGAGAGAGGTGACTCTGCCTCTCTACTCCACTCTGGTGAGTAGAGGGGCAAAATCACCTGGAGTACTGCATCCAGCTCTGGGGTCCCCAGCATAGGATAGACATCTACCTCTTGGAATAAGTCCAGAGAAGGGCCACTAAATTGATTACAGAGATGGACCTCTCCTATAAAGGAATTGTGTTTTTTCAGCCTGGAAAAGAGGCAACTTTGGGGTGACCTCATTGCAGCCTTCCAGCCTTCCACAAGAAGGGTGGAGAGAGACCATTTACCAAGGGCATGGAGTGACAGGACAAAGGGGAATCATTTCAATTTGAGAGTAGGTTTAGATTAGATATTAGGAAAAGAATTCTTTACTGTGAGAGTGGTGAGGCACTGGAACAAATTGCCCAGAAGTATTCAAGGCCAGATTGGATGGAGCTCTGAGTAACTTGGTCTAGTGAAAGGTGTCACTGCCCATGGCTGAGGAGTTGAAACTAGATGGTCTTTAAGGTCCCTTCTAACCCAGGCCATTCTGTGCTTCCCCATTGCACACAGCAGACATGTCTCTTATGTCTTGGCACATGGCTAAGTTGTGAACAGCTAAACTATTTCCACTAAGGCACATATTTCTTTTCCTCAAAAGCATAAATGATTTATGTAAAGTTGCAATTTTGTTATACTGTACTTGGAAGAAGGATTAAAGTACTCTGCAGTGAACAGGTTTGAAAGCTTCTCCAAGCCACGTACTTCATACTTAGACATTGTCCTATTTTTTTCATAACAATATAAGGAGAGCTGAGTAGTGCTTGTTGTAGCCATAAGAGCTAAAGGAGCAAAGTTTCACAGGGAGACATGAGAAGTTTGTTAAACTTGCTAAGGTAATAAAGGGAAGAAAAAAGGAAGCAAACTAAATCTTCAGGCCTTCAAACTTCCGTTACTACCCTGGAAAAGACTCTTGTGCCAGACTTGTTTATTATAAGCCATTAACTGCTGATACACTTTAACATCACATGAATTTACACATATAAAAATAAATATGCCCAGGTAAAAGGGGTGACTGGGTGACTTGTGGGCTTGCCCCAGTCTAATCAGGTGAGACAGGGAATCATCTTCCACACATGCTGAATTCAGGGCAGATTTCATTGATGCAGCTATTTGGATGAGTGGATGCAGATCCACTTTAAGAAACTGTAATCAGACCTATTTTCCATTAATCCTGTTTTGTATAGTGTGGCTAATTCCTTGAGGAGAAGGGGAAGGGTTCTTTGCAGCCTGTTACTTTTTGTTGCACCATGTACTTGGACTTCTGTTTTCCAAAGTGTTCCGCTTGTTCACTGATAAGGACAAACATATTTGTCTAATATGGGAGCTCTATGACTGCAGGTACTTTGAGTTTATACTTAAAAATTGTTACAATTCCTAGGCACTGCAGTAATATAAATTTTAAAACTTGAGCTTATATGATTAAGTGAAAAAGAAACTGCATTCTGCAGCGTTAATACTTTTTTTCATGAGTATTTTTTCTCTCATAACTATTTTAATTTTTTTTAGATTTAGATTTTTGTCTAAAATATTTATTTATATTTATTATATAATATTTATTATATTTATTACCATATAATAAAATGCATTCAGAAAAATGTCCAGTGGGATCTCGAAGTCCCATAGAGTTTCATCAATGAAATAACATTTATTTACTCATTGAGATACTGCACAGATACAGTTTGCCTGTGTCAAATATGAGTCTACGCATTATGTCAGTCTGAACTATGGATATTCTGATTTAGACCCTGTGTCAAGCTGCCTATAAGCATATACCCCAGAAACTGAACTGTATTTTTTATTTTTCCAAGACTCCAAGGCCTGATTCATCTTTTCTTTCCCTTTTCTTTCCCTTTTCTTTCCCTTTTCTTTCCCTTTTCTTTCCCTTTTCTTTCCCTTTTCTTTCCCTTTTCTTTCCCTTTTTAGGTATGAAGCCAAATTTCGACAAAAACTTCTTGAATACACAGATTCCAACAACATTGCTTCCCTTTTCCTTACAGCTGCCAATCGCTGGCTGGAAGTTCGAATGGCAAGTACATTTATTATTGTGTGTACACAATGAATTACTGACTTTGTTCCAAGTAATCTGATGAAGCATCCAACAGCCTCATCTGGGTTTCAAAGCTATACCTTTGCCCTCTATGTCTCTCTGACTGTAATGAGCACGTGCCAAACCCATCCTGGAATCTGAATGGAGTATGAATTTTCCCCATAGCCTGCAGCTGTTTTTCCAGGACAAGAATAGTTTTTATAGGTCACGTTGGCTCCTCTGTGTGTGAAGAGTGATCAGAGTTAGTTGAGCAGTGCTGCCAGCCAGGATGCCATTGTGGGACCATGTCAGTCAATGTCAGCAGGTCCCTGCCTTGTGGCTCCCTAGGAATATTTCAACATCTTGGAAGCTCTCTGAATGAGCAGAAGGTTGTAGATAGGTTTTTGCCTGTTTTGGGGTCATCTGAAAAATGCCAAAGGTATTCTGTGGCCTGTTTCCTGCTCAGTAGAGTGGCCTGGCATGAGAAATGGTTTATTAAAAATGATTCTTCAAGAAGCAAATCAAGGAATTTTATGTTGTGGATGGTATCAGATTTTTAGATGCAGATGTAGTACTGCTGTTCTGGTAACATGGACTTTGTTTATATGTAATAAATGTATGTTAATTCAACTTTCATGCTATTTTATCTGGCACCTGTTGCTACTTAAGTTCAGGTATTGAGTATGACTTAAATGAAGTGTTTTTATGCTTTTATATGTTCAGGCCTAGACCACCCAAAGTCCCTAATTCTGATCAATGCCTATATCACTAAACAGTACAAACATAGACAAGTGATAGTTTCCCTCCTACAGAGTTTGTTCTCTAGTCTGTTACCCAATTTTACTCAAAGAACTGTCTGTGGGAAGTCAAATCACCAGTGATTTAACTTCAAGCAGCAAAAGCCCATTATGGGTGGACACAATCCAACTAACAGGTACATGCTGTGCAAGAACAGCTTGTTTGAACAAATATGGGTGGTAGCAAATCAGCAGCAACAGCTGAGCCTACCAGTGGTTCATCACCAGCCACAGGGAGAGAGGATCTGCTCCCAGATGGGATCACGTGAACATTTCCCTCCTATCCCAGGTAACATCAGCTGCAAGGTTTCAACCACCTCCATTACATGCTTAAGATATCTGTGTTGACTTCTCCAGAAAAGATTAGGAGTGTTGTAGCAGTAGCATTTCCAAACAGCATGGCCCCACCAAAGGCAGTAAAAAATGGTTTCCTAGGCAGGGTCTGTATGGACTTACATGGGGTTTTTGGCCTGTATTTCAAACTGTGCAATGGCTTTGTTATGTGGTATTCAAAGTTATGAGAATGTTTTAATCCTTTGTAGACTTATAGTGATGGAGCTTATTCATATTCCTTCAGGAGTACATTGGAGCATGTGTGGTACTCATAGCAGCTGTCACTTCTATTACCAGTTGCCTGTATAATAAACTCACTTCAGGACTTGTAGGCTTGGGACTAACCTATGCTCTTATGGTAAGAATCTCGGGACCCTTTTTGTCTCTCCCAAACACTTTTTTGTAATTCTTCAGGGCACAAAGATGAACAGGAAGATTGAAGGTGTCTGTACATCTATAGTGGGTACTGTAACATCACTGAAACCATGTGCTTACATCAGTTCACATTTAATGCTTGACATATTTGAGTGTATGTTTCCTTCTGTTTTTGGATAAAATGCTCATCAAGGTGTTAGTTCAAATATGTCAACAAAACATGGCCAAGTTGCTTCATAATTTTTATGTTGTCATGCATTGTGAAGAATACATTTTCAGTGCATCAATTGTAATTATGCCCTGGCACATCATTTTAGATTGTCAAACCTTATGTTACCAAAATGATGTCTTTTCACCTGTCTTAATTGTTTTCCCCCCTCCTCTCTTCTGTGGGTGTAGATAGATCTCCTTAGTACCAAAGTGTCTGTGCACTGCAGTTAGGAAATTTAACCTTTAGCCATTGTAGCCTCCCTGTTGGTGTGCACCATAGAGTTCGTTCACAACCTTCCACTTATTGAGGCATTCCTGTGTAGGAATATAAACTGCATGCTGGTCAAATGATGCAAACTACTAAAAATCTGGAATTTAGTCATGTATTTGCTTTACATCAGGTGTCTAACTACCTGAATTGGATGGTTCGTAACCTGGCTGACATGGAGATCCAGCTGGGTGCAGTGAAAAGAATCAATGGCCTTCTCAAAACAGAAGCTGAAAATTACGAAGGGCTCCTTTGTAAGTGCAGTTTTGTGCAGCATGCAGAATGAGCTTACTGAAATTTTAATGATTTTGTAGTGTATTACCATGGAAAATGTGGTAAATCACTTAATGGACCAATTAATTTATTACAAGAAGGTTGATTAATTTTTATTTTTTTTCCCTGCCACTGTGCTCCTGGTACAGCTTCCTCACAGATTCCCCAGAACTGGCCAGACAGAGGGGAAATCCAAATCCAGAACCTCAGTGTCCGATATGACAGCAACTTAAAGCCCGTGCTAAAGCACGTCAATGCCCACATCTCACCTGGACAAAAGGTAAAGAACTGCAGTGGTTCTGAGAAGCTCTTTAGACTGGCATATCACATACATCAGAGTTAAAAAAACATACCACAGAATGTTTTGATGACTTTATTACAGTGGGGTTTTTTCTCCCAAAGAATGTAGTGCACTGAAAAGGGGTCTGGGGGATTGTTAGCTTGGTATGTTTAGGCATACACAGCCCCCATCAGTATCCCAGTGCCCTGCCTTCAGCAAACTGGGCCAAAAGAAGCGATGGTGAGCTCTTACTGTGCTAGACCTATTTTTCATCTTTCTCATGTGGCTCTCTTGCCTTTATCCCCATCATTACTTCTCTCCTATTTAGTTCCTGTATATAGGACTGGCCTCAATTTTATCCTTAAATGCTCAGACCCCCAAAGACAAAAAGCAAATGTAGTGATTCTGTTATATCCAGTTCAGTTTGACTGAACTGTCAGAATGGCAAGAGGATCATGTGGATCAGAACAGCTCCTTCACCCCCTCCTCTGAAGTGTCAAGTACAGACATTATCCATTTCCTCTTGCCTGATGTTCATCTGCTTTCTGTGTCACAGATTGGGATCTGCGGCCGAACAGGAAGTGGAAAATCCTCCTTCTCTCTTGCATTTTTCAGAATGGTTGACACTTTTGAGGGTAAGATTAGACTTCTGTGTATCAGTCAAGCTTAGCACCTGAAGGTGCTTTGGTAGTCGTCTTCTTAACATCAGCAGCTCTTAAGTGTGGGTTTTGAATCTGCAACACTTTCTGGCCCTATTTAAATCCAATGTCATCTGTCACCTAACAGCTGTGCCATTCCTAGGCTGGATCAATAAAAATTCTACTTGACAGAAGCAAAAGTCCAGGAGTGACAGATGACAGCCTTTTGTGCTGTTAAATCACTACGGTGGAAGCAAAGCATAAAAGGGAAAGGTGTCCAAGCACAAAGAAAGGTCCGTGCACAAGGCACAGATGGGATCCACTGGGCCCAGAAAAGTCATAAGGTCCGGATTGCAGTTTGGCGTGCTGCCCTGGAATTTCCTGCCATATTTCCTGCTCTGTGTGCCATTTCCATGAGCCTCACAGAGTGTGTCTCAAAAAGCCCCTTTCCCAGCCACGTCACCTCCAGAGCCCTTATGCAGAGCCAGACAGTTGTACTTGGAGATAAAATTTCATAGTGCTCAACAGTAATTTGGCTTTCTGAAACGCTTGTTGCCCCCTGTAATTAGTCCCTGGTTGAAGTCTGACCTTGTTGTTTGACAAATGTTTATGTTGGTCAAGCAGTTAAGTAGTGTGTCTAATCATTCATAAGGTACTACAGGTATACTCCATGTTCTTTCCAACTGAGGCTTAGTCTCTGGGCAGTTGTGTTTGCTGCTTAGCCAAGGCAGGTTTCATTAGTGAAGGGGTTATGTGATACAAGGCCTGTTCCTGCTGTCCTGCATTTCAGGCTGGAAGTGAGCCGTGTCTTTGCCAGCAGCTGTGTGGCACAATAAACACAGTGTCCATTTTCTTTTGAATAGGAAGGATTATCATTGATGGCATAGATATCGCTAAGCTCCCCTTACAGACGTTAAGATCCAGGCTGTCAATCATTCTCCAAGATCCTATTTTATTCAGTGGAACAATCCGGTAAGTATTAAGCACAATCAATAAATAAAACAACATGTAATTGCTTATATGTCATATAATATGAATTATATATTGTAATTGTACTATATAATTACTTTTATGCCAAGCTGTTCAATTACAGTCTCCTCAGTTGGAGTAGGGAGGATCTGTGCTGTTCACTCACCCTGTTTTGATCTATCTGCCTTAAAATAGGAGATGGAAAAAATGCAGACTACAAAATTATGTAGACAGAGGGAAAGCAATAGAATATGAGAAGTACTGGGAGACTGGTATATTTTATCCTGGAGCCTCTATCCATGTTTCTTCTCTAGTGTTGAAGCTTTGCTGTCATCTGTGACACCAAACACCTTAGTTCCTTTTCTTTTTTTTCTGTCCTCTTCCTACTTCTCTGAGGAGATGATGCAGTAGAAACAATGACAAAAAGTTCCACAGTTTCCAACAAATATCCTTCCCTATGTCCATAGCATTTCCATAGGGAAAGGAACAGTACGATCCTCAGTGCTCAGTTATATCACCCACAGTTGTAGTTTCTACATCAGTCATTAGAGTTCACTGAAAATGATACAGGGTTCTGTGCTTTGCTGACTCCATGCTAATACAGATCTCGTGGTTATCTCCTGAATGTGCCTGAATAGAGCACGATTCATTCTCATCAAGAAGATGATGTGACTGTACACCTTTGTTGTGCTAATTAACCTATTAAAAAATTTATTTAGGCCAGCATCTGTCATTCACAAGACGTACAGCAGGAGTAAAACATAAAAATAGAGTGTTATGCACCATTGAATCTTTATTATCATTCCATGTACTAATGTAATATGAGATTCACATTTGTTGCTATCATTTCTGGGCCACAGCAAGCTAAAATAATGTTCTTCTGTTCATAAATCCAAGATTTGCTCATTTGCAATGAAGACTTGTATTTTATAATGCAGTATGAAGCTTGATTATTCTGTTAAGGTTTCTATGGGAGTGAAAAACAAAGAGACACTGGATTTAGAAGGAGAGGGGGTAGAATTTTGCCCTTTGTAAAAAAATTAATGTTAAATTTGAGTATACTCATAGCTTTTTCTTGTAAAACATGAGACTTTCTTTATTGAGAACAAAATAAATTCTAAAACCATGAAGATATCTGCAAAACAGGAAGCTTTTTACTTTCTGCTCAACTGAAAGTGTCAAATTTTCTTCTTTATCACATTTGTGTAAACGTTAACCAAGTCTGGAAAATTCAGTGGATTTGTACCAATGATTGATTGGAGTCAGACACAGATCTTTAGCATATGATTCTGATTATGTGCAGGTTTGTTTCTAAGCAGACTAAAAGAAGAAATCCATTGCAGAAGTTTTTGTTGACTGATGTTCTTGAATTACCCATGACTGTAGGTTTAACTTGGACCCTGAGAAGAAATGCACTGACAGCATGCTGTGGGAAGCACTGGAAATAGCACAGCTCAAGCATGTGGTGAAAGCACTACCTGGGGGTCTAGGTAACAAGACTTCCTTTTCAGAATATTGTTTCCAGTATTCACAGGATTCCTGTTTCACATTTATTTATTAAAAGGGTAGTTGATGAAGAAAGAGCTTTTTAGGTTTATGGAAGGTGACAAAAAGTGCTTGGCTGCAGTCAAAGGTCCTACATCCATTAACTGCTTTATCAACTGTAGCTGTGGAGCAGAATCCTCTTTCTTTTGAAATCAGTGGTAAAATCATTTTAATTCAGTATGTCTTCATTATGAAGCATTTAGGTTTATGGGTCTCTTAAATTCAAATAAGGTGTCAACAGCTCAGGTGTCATCTAGAACACGTGCTTTTGTATTTTCCAACAGTCATGTCCAGGGAGGAAGATTTCAAAAGCTTAAGGGTGGCCATGCAAAAAAGAAAGAAAAAAAAAAAGAAAAAGAAAGGAAACACACAAATGAACCATCAATAAAATCCCTTAAAATGTGTAATCCTATATTACACAGCCTTAGGGTAAAGAATTGATGGATGCTGCTTTGACAGGGAAGTGCAGTGTCATAGAGTTCCAGAGAAACTCACTCTTAAACATCCTTAGCTACTTTGATATCTAAGAGATATAAAGAATATAGTGAGACAAAAGCACAGGTTGTTTTGAACAATGGAAATAAACAGGTAAAATGGCATCACCAGCAGCTGTAGACCGAGGGAATATTACTTTATGCTGAAAGTGAAACATTATTTTCCAAGCATATGCTCTATTCTGATCTGACCTTCCCATACACACACACAAGATAAATACTGGTTTTGCTGTATCATTTGCAGATGCTATAGTCACAGAAGGGGGTGAAAACTTCAGCCAGGGCCAAAGGCAGCTGTTCTGCCTGGCAAGGGCTTTTGTGCGGAAGACGAGCATCTTCATCATGGATGAAGCCACAGCATCTATTGACATGGCAACAGTGAGTTTAGAGTGTTTTTGATTTCTTGTTTTCCTTGAAGGGGAGACAACTGACAACATGTGAAGAAAAAGGTGGAAAGCAATTCTATCTACTCTCTAGTATGCTTATGCCATATTTTGTGCAGGTGTGTTCACAAGTCCGGGTGGTTGGGAGTCATTGCTAACAAATCTGAAGACCTTTCAAACCATTTTACTATGAATTTAACAGATATTTCTGGAACTGCTTGCATTAGGAAAGTGAAGCATGTTATTTTAATTGGCAGTTTCTAAAGTAAACAAAGCTTTGGAAGGTCAGCTGGAATGGTCAGTGAAGGGTAAATGGGCAAGCAACGAATTTCCCCGGCACAGTGGACAGGACAAGTCAGGAAGTTGAAAGTAGAGTCAAGTAAACAGAAGTAAACAGAGACGCAGAAAAGACATACTGGATTATTGCATTAATTGTCTGGAGTTGCTGGGCAGATCTTAAACCATGTAGTAATTGTGCAGTGACTGGATTTTAGCCAAATATAATGGTACATTCTTAGGATTTTTTTTTCCATCTGTTAGGTTGTTACAAGAAATGTTTCAGTCTCCTTCCTGCTATAAGTAAAGAAAATATTGGGGGGAGGGGGGGTGGTTTACAACAGCTAAAATTTTTAGTTTGGTAAAATGTTAAGTTGTCAGTAGGGTTGGGAATTCCACTGTATGCAGCCCAAGTAAAACACATTTTGAATTTTGACACATTGAGGATAGAGTTCCTCCCTTGAAATACTTATCTAAAGAACAGATAACAGCAAATGAAGGTATCTCTGTTAGAGACACTTCTAGGCAGTTTGGTATGCAACAACATGTCTCCTAAATAGCAAAGGATGAGTACTTGTTGAGTGAGAGCTATGTATGTTAAGACCATCTTAAATATCATCTCCACTGTTAAATATGCCAGGTACAGCACACTCCCTTGCTTGTCTCTGTCACCCCTTGGTGTTAGATGTCCCCAGTGTGCTGGAACATTCCTGGGCTTGCAGTGGGGTGAAGAACACACTACTGAGTGCCAGCGTGCAGGCAGCCTGGCAGCACCCTGAATTCACCTTGGATTTCCTCACTGTAAACCTGAAGTGAAGATAGCAGGAGTTTTGGGGGCCAGAGCCCAGCTCTTGTGTCCTCTGAACCCCAGAGCCAGTGGGGGTGGCAGGGGAGCAGGGCTGTCTAACTGGAGACCAGGCTCTGGCTTTGTTCTGGCATGTAGTTAATTTTTCATTTCTGTGATGCAAGATGAATAAAAGCATGGAGTAATCACTGGCTGCTTAGGCCTTCTTGGCGTCTGTATCTATCATGTAACTTCTGTTTGAAAAGCATAAAATGTTCTTCTTTCCACAGGAGAACATACTCCAGAAGGTGGTCATGACTGCGTTTGCTGACCGTACTGTGGTTACAATAGCAGTAAGTACAGTCTCTGCTGCTGTTCTAATGCAAACAAGAATCAGAAATGCCCCATTAGTCAGTTCTTGTCAATGTTAATAAATGTGCTAATTTGGCCATTAATCTTTTTTGTTTAAGTGGTTTTTAAATGTAAGCTTTCCTTTCCAATTTAAACTACTGTCTTACTTAAATTCATAATAGCAGCTTCTTAAATGTGCTGCATGATGGTAAGTGAGATTGCCTGTAGAGGCTCCTCATCTGTGTATGTAGTCTTTCTTCTGTTACCCATTTTAGGCTAATTTAAAATACCATGTGCTTTGACTGCTGTGAAATCTAAGAATAAGTTTCATCAAGCTAAAATAATTGGTTCATTAAGTAAAAAATACACATATTTCAGGGAGGTGAAATAAAGTCAGTATGCTTCTTAACACTTAAAAATTGAGTCAAGGAATCTATGCTCAGGAATCTTTAAGCATCACTTATTTTCATCTAGCACATATATCATAGAAAACCTGATTTATCTTATGGTATCCATTCAGTGTGTCATTATAAAAAAGAAAAGGAACCGTAAGCATGACATTTCCTGATTTCTCCGCATGAAAATTCAGAGTTGCAGTGCATTCTGCATTTGTGTGTCTTTTTCAGTTTTTTGGGGACAAATTTATTAGTCTTTTACTCTCTTAGTTTTAAACTGCACAGTTCAAACATCTTGGAATAAAGTCACTTTTAATGTTTTTACTTCCAAATGTAAATTTGGGTTACGGCAGGTGGGTTTGTTTCCAAAAGATTCTGTAGTAGAATCATAACATTGTTTTTTGGGGGTGTTGGGTAGTAGTTTTGCGCTTTTTTTTGTTTGGGTTTTTCTTTTTGGAGCTGGGGGTTGTTTGTTTGATTTTGTTTGTTTGCTTGCTTGCTTTTCCCAGAGAGAGCCATATATTCCTAAATTGTGTTAAGGAAGAACAGGAATAGGAAGAGTTATAGTATTGGCCCTGTATTATCTTCTGTGCCACTCGCTGTGTTATGAGAACAGCAGCACTGATTGTGTTATACTGAAAGAGATCAGACAACAAGGGCAGCAAGTTCAACCGGAATGTGATATTTCAGTTCCCTCCCACTGCCTGTGGACTGGATAAATGTCACAGAAACTGCAGCAGAAATGAGATTTGTAGATGCCATCAGTGATTATTTTATGGAACATCTGGCTAGGAAGCCACAGAAGGAAATACAAGAGCTTGTGTTTTTGTGCTGGGGGAGCCCAAAACCTGATAAAGAATCTTATGGGTGAAGAGCAACTGTGTAACAGCAACCATAGTATTCGGAGATTAAATATCCCTGAAGAAGTAATGCAAACCCAAAAAATCCTGTGCAGTTACACTCAGTGTTAAAATGTGGAATTCTGTCAATATGGGGAGGCCTGCAAAAAAAACAAAACCCAAAAATAAACAGGGAAAAAAAAGAAAAACGCTAAAGAAGCAGCAAAGAAAATTGAATCTGACAGGCATTCTGGAAATTACTGAAGGATTTTACTTTTTAAAAAAAGAAACCATGCATGCTATTTATAAGGAAATGCTTGAGTAAGGATAGAAAGACAGTGGTATGGTTAAGCAAATAAAAAAGTTTATTAGACCAAGAAGGCATTCTTGTAAAAGCTGAACTCATAGCCAAGTAAAGAAAAGGGAAATTATTAAAATGGCATGTTACACATGAATAGCAGTAAGGCACACAAAAGAAAACAAAAAGAGAGCAGTGTCTGTGAGCCATAAAAAGTAATAAGGAATCCATGAATCCCTGAAATACACCGTTTATGAAAGCTCAAGAGAAGACATGGGCAAAGTCTTAGAAAACTGATTTATTTGGTTTTCCAAATTGACAAACAACACCAAGCTCAGGAAAACTCCCTGACCTAGAAGTAACCTAGGACTGGGAGAATTCCCACATGCAGTACCACACTTGCTTGCCCTTCTTGTGGCAGCACCTGGTGGCAGGACACTGGGCTGGGGACATTCTAGTGTGAACTCACAGGATTCTTCATGCTGAAGTACCTGTGTGCTGTTTAGGTACTTGAATACCCACATGGCCCTTGGTGTGTATATTTATCTGCAGTATTTGCACAGTAAATTAGGATGAAAAGTAGGATAAGTAGCATGAGTAAAACTTGAACTTGATACAAAAACTAATTTATTGAAATCTGCCTTCTCTTGGAATATATTGGGATAAATACACTGACCTGGCATTTTGTTTGTTTGTTTTTCAGCACCGTGTGAACACAATCCTCAACGCAGATTTGGTTATTGTAATGAAGAGAGGCGTTATTTTGGAATATGACAAGCCTGAGGTTCTGCTAGAACAGGAAGACAGTGTCTTTGCTTCTTTTGTACAAGCAGATAAGTAGTAAAAATAAAGCATTTTAGATTACAATTGTATTATTTTCTATAAATGTAAAATACCTGTAAATAAATATTATTTCATAATAAATTGAGCTTTTCCTTTTTTAATAAAATGAGCCATTTTTCTCCACCTAAAGCATTAACGAATTATCTGTGTACTTTACTTTTTTGTATACAACTACTCTTTTTATTTGCTACCAAAGAACCATGAAATATAGTCAAAAAAAACTACATGGGTGAAGTGCAACAGGATACACACCAAACAAACGTAGCCAGCATGGAGTTTTTATGTAACTCTCAAACCTTTCCTGTCATTTATGAATGTGTTATTTTTTTTATGTGTCATAGCCCTACTGTAGATAACGCTCGTGACTGATGAAATGCAGAAGGAAAAATTATATACCAAAGGTATTTCTCAAAAGCTTGTATCTCTTTCAACCATATGACTTTGTAAAGCTTTAATATCCAAATATAAAATCTATAAAACATTTTTTATACTGTGGTTCATTGATAGTGCCTGTGTTGTCTTAGACTCTCTAATACTTCTAGAAATTAGTCACAATCTGATTCCATCTCTATGCCCATAGAATACTGATTCCAAGCAGGATTGAGCCAGACTCTTTCCCAAACTGTGAAGAAGCTGAGAGGAGGCAGGTTGTGATAAAGTATCAGTGTTTAATGCACACTGTTTCCAGACCAGTGCAGACGTACCAATTCATCTGGAAATTATCCCTGCAAGTCTGGTAAATAAACAGTATTAAACCTTTCACTGTAGCTCAGAGCCATGAGAACTTGACTCATCATCTCCTCTTTTCACATATTTCACCCACTGTCATGCTGTTTCTGGATTCACTGTGATCTGTAGAAATATATTGTGTATACTTATTAAGATAACTTTTAACCACTGAAAGTATCCTTATCTGGCTATATGGCTACTCATCTCTGCCCTGCAAGAATCATTTCAGGATTTTTTCATTGCTAGGGGGTTAAAATGTCAATAACCCAATTGAAGGCTACGGTGCATTTTTCACCATTATTCTTTATACAGCAGCTTTGCATTTACATTCCTTTTTTTTTTTTTTGCCATCTTTTTGAAGAATTCCTGACACTTTGGAGAACTCTTTTTTTGTCTCTTTAATCTGCTCAATTAATTTGGAATCTGTTTTTAAAGGCTTCATTTTCTACAAAAAGACAGCTTGATGTTCTCGTGGGATACGTGATATTTTAATGCATCACTTCTAACACTGCAGCAGAGACCAAGGAAAACTGAAGAACTGTTGTTGCTTTTTCAGTAGTGTTACCAGTGCCACAGCAGAGGATTTGCAGCATCTGGCTGCTGTTATTTGGGCAATAACGAAGGGCAGGTCACTGGTGCCAGAGAACATATAACCAGCAGGAGAGGGTTGTCTGAGCAGTGTTAAAAGTGGGGAGGTGTAGGATATGGTTATGCAGGTGAAATGCATGAGCTCTGACCTTGCCTACTACACTTGAAGAGAGAAAATGGGCAGTTGGGAGATATGTCCTCTTCCAGGGAATCATTTGCTGGGCAATGTCCAAGAAAAAATGGCTGCAGAAGTATTTGTGTTTTTACTCTGGGATACCAGGCTTCCATTAGGGCAAAGTGAGAGGAAAGGGGAGACAGGTGACTGTCCTTTCAAGGGCACAGAGCAAGTTTCTACTACAGCTGTTGTGTGCTCTGTCTCCTAGTTTCCCAGTACTGGTTCAAGGCAGGATCTCATCTTGTAAAGACTTGGGAAAACACCACTCTGCAGGACATCTCAAACTCATGCTGCAGAGAGAAATCCTCAGAGGTTTTGCAGCCATCTGTGGAATATCCTAAATCCTAATGGCAAGAGCAGAGATGCAGAGAGTGAGATTTCATATGCTTTTAATTAAGTGCCTGGGACTTGACACTGCAATTTGGACTAGCTCCTATTCTACAAGCTTCTGAGAACCTTATCCAGAAGGGAAAGCAGGGGAGTAAAGGACACAGCATATTGCTGAGAAGACTGTGCTATGTCTCGCAGTATTAAGAAATTAGAACTCACAGTACAAGTGTCATATGTTTCCATTTTAAATGGGACTTATATTTCACAAAGCAGTATTGTAGAAGAGTAGGGTGAGTTGGTTCATATCCAACGATTTTATATCTTTTCAATGGTACCACTCTGCTGAATAAATATGTGTGAACAGGGAGGCTCTCAGCTGCCACTTGAACAGGACACACTTGACATTTCCTCAGCATGTTTTATCTGGTCTTGTTTATATGGGGCCAAGATTTTCTGCCCCTAACTCTGAAGGGTTAGAGTCTCAACCGTGATCACAAGCAATACCCAAGAACATTATTCTATGGTGGGAGGCTCACTGTGTTTATCCAAGTCAATAAACCTTGTTGCCTCAAGAGAGGCAGTCCAGACGTTGCTACTGAATCAGGCTCTTGTATTTTTGCTTGGCAATGAAGCCTTGCTAAGCAAAGAGCTGTACTGAAATGGGTGCAAACAGCACTGGAGCAGCCACGGCCTGACTTTCAGTTCTCCTCTGGGATGGAACTCAGTTCAGTCCCAAAGGTGTTAGTGAGATAAACTGCCCATGGAGATGTAATCAGGATTTTTTTTGCTTCCTTTCTATAAATGCTTCCATTATATGAAAACCTTTATAGCATTTATTCCCTTGTCTTAATGTGGCCATTTCATCACGTTCTGATTTCTAAGGGAAGCCTTTGTAGCCTTACTCTGCTTCTAAAGGCAGAGTAACACCATGGCAACAGCTAGATTTTATTTTAACAATTATCTGAAGATCTTATAGCCATTAAAATTAGGATAAATTGGGGCGGAGGGAGTTTTGAAATGTAAAACCTATTTTTTGTTTGAAAAACTTACCCCCAGTGATTCAATAATACAGAGTGGGATTGTTCATTCCTGGGAGCCCAATTTGTTCAGCAGCTCTTAACACAACTATGTTGGCTCACTCAGAAGATCTGTCACTCTTTTCTTTTAAGTACCTGCCACTTGATCCACAACAACAGGGATTCTTTTTATTCTGGTCTAGAAATTCCTCAGCAGAAGCCACTTCCTTTGCTATCACAGCCTGTAAGTGCTCAGAGGTAGAGAAAAAGAGGTGGCCAGTGATAGTCCCAATAAAGAAGAGAAGTGGAAAGGAAACACCATTCTAGCTCTATTATAGAGTTCAGGAAAAAAAAACCAACACAGTGAATGTGTTCATGCCATACCTCTTGCTGTAGTGGACTCCATGGGTAGTTCCTAGCACCAGGCAATGCAGCAGTTCACTCTTCCCTTTAAAACACTCTCCCACACACGTTTTTGTCCATTCTACATTCATGGAGGTACCGCCCCCTGGAGGAAAAGGTACAGAATAAGCCCACGGCTGGAAAAGAGGAAGGAAAAACGGCACAGAAGTTAGGACTACCCCCTGAATCCCTATGTCCACCTCTGCAAAAGAGTCTGAAATGTTGCCTGCGAACCGCATGGTGTTATACAGCCTCCTCATGCTCACTGCAAAATGCTGGAAGTATGAGATGCAATCAGCTAGAGAACTACACTTTTGACAAATCTTCAAATTACTTCATCCTTTGGGGTGTTTTGTGGGTTTCTTTTAATGTTTAGGGGAGAAAAGTATTTAAAAAAACCCAAACTTTTTAAAAAGTTGAACGTACGTATAAATCATGTACTTGGCATGATTTGTATATAAAATTAAAAGTGTAGGTGCAGGTGACATATTCACAGTAAGCACACAAAAAGAGCCAAGCAAAGTGATACAGAGAAAGGGGAGACACTTTTGGCAACACTCAGTGTCCTGGCAACCATGTGTTGCTTTTCCAATTTTATTTATCAGAGAAGCAAGAAAGATGAACAGGAGAAATCATGCAGTATTGGGAAACTGGACCCTCAAAAGGAATGGATGTGTGCAAGGACATGCAACTATTCATGCATAAAAAGTAGAAATAGTTTAAAGTAAACATTTAATTACAAGACTGATAACAACTGCTTGGAATGCTCTGAGTGATTACTTCAAAATACCAGTCCGAAAGCCCTAGGTGGGCCGCTTTAAGTAGCTGTAGGTGGTGAAAGTTAATTTCAACCCCACCTGGCTGACTCCCAGACATCAACTGGACAATTGCCTTGCCCAGGGAATCAATGCCAATAGCTGTTTACAGTCTGTACCACAGCACTTCAAGCCAAAACTGAAGGGAAAGTCCATGGACGTGTGCAATTAGAAAAAAAAAATAATCTCAAATCCACTGGCACTAAAGAAAAACCCCTTATTCAGAATATCCTAGGATGTTTTAGCAATTCTACAATGTTGATGTGTAAACTGAAATAGAAACAAAACATTGAAATTAGAGTAAGTAAACACACGGATGAAAATACTTCTGTTTACACAATAGAGAAGTCAGATCAAAATGTTTTTGAATAATGCATCTTGTCAGGAAGATACATCCTTACAGGCATGCACATGTATGTATTTACACTCACAGAGACATCATAGTGCCACAGATGGGTTCTACCTTCCTGCCTCCTTTTGTTGCCTCTTCCGAGGATATGCCCGTCTGGAAGTTCATGCCACCAGGGGTTAACCCTTTGCAGCTGAATCATTTTTATCGCAATTTTTACTTCTGTTTGGACAACAGACATTTTCCTGAGCAGCCACAGCTCACATAATTTCATGGGCTCCTTTGTTCAAAGAAAAAAA
>VYXB01003583.1:132105-180679 GCA_013397135.1 Pachyramphus minor | reverse complement strand
ATATCCGGGAGCAGGGACGCTTCCTCCAGGATGTCTTCACCACGCTGGTGGACCTCAAGTGGCCGCACACGCTGCTCATCTTCACCATGTCCTTCCTCTGCACCTGGCTGCTCTTTGGCATGGTCTGGTGGCTCATCGCCTTTGCCCACGGGGACCTGGACCACAGCACACGGCTGCAGCGGGACCCCGGGGAGGGGGCAGCAGGGCCCCCGGCCAGCTTTGTGCCCTGCGTGACCAGCATCCACTCCTTCACCTCCGCCTTCCTCTTCTCCATCGAGGTGCAGGTGACGATCGGCTTTGGCGGGCGCATGGTGACGGAGGAGTGCCCGGCTGCCATCCTGGTGCTGATTGTGCAGAACATCGTGGGGCTGGTGATCAACGCCATCATGCTGGGCTGCATCTTCATGAAGACCTCGCAGGCCCACCGCCGGGCCGAGACCCTCATCTTCAGCAAGCACGCGGTCATCGCCCTGCGGGAGGGCAAGCTCTGCTTCATGCTGCGCGTGGGCGACCTCCGGAAGAGCATGATCATCAGTGCCACCATCCGCATGCAGGTGGTGAAGAAGACCGCCAGCCTAGAGGGGGAGGTGGTGCCCCTCAACCAGATCGACATCCAGATGGAGAACCCCGTGGGGGGCAACAGCATCTTCCTCGTCTCCCCACTCATCATCTACCACGTGATAGACAAGAACAGCCCCCTCTATGACATTTCCCCCATGAACCTTCACCACCACGAGGACCTGGAGATCATTGTCATCTTGGAAGGGGTGGTGGAGACCACAGGCATCACCACTCAAGCCAGAACCTCCTACTTGGCAGATGAAATCCTCTGGGGCCAAAGGTTTGTGCCCATTGTGGCAGAGGAAGATGGGCGATACTCTGTGGACTACTCTAAATTTGGCAACACAGTGAAAGTGCCCACCCCTTCTTGCACTGCAAGGCAGCTGGAGGAGGACAAGAGCATTATGGACACCATGACATTGTCCCCTAAAGGCACAATGAGGAGGAGGTCTGTCAAGCTAAAACCCAAGTTTACCATAAGCGAAGAGCCTTCCTGATGCCTTCTGACTGGAAAACTCTGTTAGGGTTTTGTATCTGAAAGATCTCATGAACTCAAAACACTGAGGTGGCCTCTTACTTTTTTTTAAATTCAGGTTGGTAGCACAAGGTATGTTCTGGTGTTATTTATTGTGGGGAAATCTAAAGCTAATTATATTTTTTTAAAGGTGTGAGAGATTTCAAGCAGAACTGGGTGTAGGAAAATCATGGTCTGCAGCTTTAAATTTCAAGCCAGACTATTTAATTGCACGATCATTCTGCATTGATTCAACTGCAGGTAATAACACATTTCCTCAAAAAATAAATGTGTATTTATCCTCAGACATTGCAGTTTTTAGGGTCTTGCAATGTTCGCAAGTCAGTAGTTTTTAAAGTTTTTTTTTCTTACTTGAACAATCAATATAACAAAATAAAATATTAATAATTGATAAAGTAGGCTGGATTTAAATTATAACAAACAGGTCAGACACTGTTATGTATGACAGAAGACCAGATCTGGAAGTGTCTATATATTATACTCTATGTCTCAAAGAAATATACTACTGGATTTGCATCATCCATATTGTGTTGTATGGAGCCACTCCTACCAGATGCAATATGAAATGTATTTGAATATTTACCTTTGTTTATTTTAAAAACCTTTACACTTCCAAAATAAAACATTCAGGAATACCTATTTGGACTGTACATTTCTGATAGTAAGCAATACTTTACCTTTAAAAGGAGTAACAGATAATATATGGTTGAAATTAATTATAAATCAGAAAAATTCTGTATTTCGATTTCTCCATGAAGAGAAGCAACATTCCCCCCCTTCCCAAACCACATGGCAATAGGATACTCAGAAAAAAACTAACCTTTCCTGGGTCATGGTGAGTTCTGCTACTTAATCAGGGAATAAAAATAGAATTAGACATTTTAAATGAAAGGGCAGTGCTGAATGCTGAAATTATATCTGCATGCAGTAGGCAAAACCTTTTACTCCTTTCCCTTCTGTAAAAGAAGCTGAGGTTTTTGTGCTTAGGGGAAGGAGGGATGTGTAAGACAGTGTGGTCACTTCTGGAATGCTGTGTCACAAAATATACTCCTGCTGAGGAAACGATTCTGTTTCTAATTTCATCCTCATCTCCCTACACACCCGGCCCTTGCCTTGGTTTTTAGCTGAATTCCAGATCTGTCATTTAGCAGCAAACATGAAGGAGCCATGTTCACCCACTCAGTTCCACAGTGACAACAGGAGCAATTCCCCTTAGCACACTCCTGCAAATCCACTGTCTGGGCACACTGGTAACAGCAGCAATTTTATTTCTATGCAGGGTTATCAGGAGGTAGCTCCAGTATTAACTACAGTGCAACCAGTCACCCAGGAAAAAAATATAATATTCAAATACAATCTAAAAATAAGGATTACAGAACTGATCCAACACCTGGTTACACAAGCTGTGCAGAGGCACCAAGTTAGTTTCAACTTAACGGAGCTTCTAATATCAAGTCTTGTGTGTTATGTAGTTTACTGCAAACACCCAAAATGGTTTGTGTGGCAACATTAGGACAAACTTTTTATGCCTTGTCAGTGTAACAATATGACAAACTCATCATAAGTATGAGAAAACCTCCATAGTGACTGTGTAATGCTTTCAGGCATCTATAATGAAACAGAACAATTTTTGGCTGAAATCAAATGTTGTTTTAAAATGCTAAAATATTAGTTATATTTTTGCTGCTTGTGTATTTCTATTTTATGAAGTCCTGTATCAGCATTATCTGACTGCCTGTTACAGGAATAAATACCTCCTCGGTTTCCAAAGACCCTCTGCACCAATACTGTTCTGTGAATAGCTCTGAAAGTGTGATAAGAGTTTCACAACAAAAAGACAGTAAAACTAGCATTAACAAGTAGTCAGCAAAGAAAATTTGGAAAGGCGTATTTTACATTTGTAATTATAACACACACCCCCTTATTTTTTAAAATAGGGAAAGATTAAATGGCCTTTGATGATTAAATTTATTCTGTCAGACTGAGTTGAACTGTCATATTATTTTCCACCTTTCCCTTCTGCTGACCCTGTGCCATCTCCAGTTGCCTTCAGAGGGCACTTACAGTAGAGATGCCTGCATTTCCCAGGCACCTTTGTTCCTTTGAAAGTTCATTGTTTTTAATCACTTGTCACAATAACACTGCTCTATTCTTACAAGAGTCATAGACAAAATATTAGTTAGTTTTCTGGTGACTTGAAATCTCTGACTTCTCCATGGTCACCTTAGTGCCTTATTTCAATGTGTAAGATACACCTTAAGATTCCCTCATAAAACATTTTCAGCTTGGGTTGCATTTTAAAGCTCTTTTCAAGATTTGACCTAAATGTGAAACAGTTTCAGCAGAAAAACCATGCAACTATTTTCAGGAACTGATGCAAGCTTCTTTGCCTCTGGGAGATCTGTGAAGGAGAGAGGTAGAAAATTCTCTTTGTTCACTGTGAATGGAAGGGAAAAGATGGGAGGAAACAGTTTGCTTTCACTGGGCTGCTGTCAGGACCATCTTTTATGTCAATTCTTTTACAAGAATTGGCCTGATTTTCCACATCTTGCAATGAAGAGGCATCATATTATGAGGAGGGCAGAATTTGTGCTGTTAAAACAGTGAATGTTTTGTATCAAAGTGTTGGTGATTTTGAATCTCTGGATTGTTGTGATCTGAAATCCTTCTGTTCTTTCACCATTTGAAATACTCAAAAGCATTTCAAGGGCAGAGCAAGGAGGAATAAGTGTATTTATTTTGCACTAGGGATATCATTTCTTTCTGGGAATCCTTTTGTTTTGTCATTCACACAGTATTTAGGAGCACAGGTATCTGAAATTTTTCTGAAAGTTGTACTGGTGCTGATCGCCCCCATTCTCCGTGGGAAGGTTCTGAAGAAGGCGTCGGTGCTATCATTTGACGTACAAAATTCCTCATTCTTAGCAATGAGCAAACGCTGCGTTTTTTGTAGCTGAAGTCCAAAGTGAGTGGGCTTTTGAACTTTCTTTCTCGGCCCACGTCTGTTTTTTGGTAGGTGGCATCCCAGTTTGGATCCTGCTGAGCAGCCGGGGAGAGTGTGCTGTGGCTCCCACATGTCCCCTGCACAGAAACGGGCATGAGGGAAGCCAGAGGCTTGCCCTGGCTAAGATGTGGATACAGGCACAAGAAGTAGGAAGCACAGGTTTTGTAGTGACACAGTGATGAGTTTTGGGCGTGGCAGAACCAACTGAGTCCATGGGAATTGTCTTTCATGTGCTTCAGAGTCTGGATATCAGCATGAGTCTGTATTCACAAGTTCCCACTGTTTAGTGGATTCAAATTATGGTTTGCGAAGCTGCTTGGATGGAGAGAAGGATCATAGAGCTGGTTAATCAGAAAGGGAAACTGGAGAACATTTATGTTTTATGCCATAGTTTTAAAATACTTGTAGTGACTGCTGGTGAGCCACTGAACATATCAGTTTCATGTCGTGTTTCCTAATGAAATCAAGGGACATACTTATGCAAAATTAGAGCATAACAAGGTCCAATTTTGTCTTTTTATCCCTCAAGTCTATGATAAGTACAGTACTTCAGTAGGACATGTCCCTATAAAATAGATACAAACCAGAAGTGAACTGAGACAGGGATGCAAAATAAATACATGTAAAATCCTAAAGTTACATGGTGGGAAGACGAGAATGTCAAAAAGTAATAAACTGTTTTCTTTTGAAGGACCAGCAAAGGTGTGACAAGGATGATATAAGACATCAGAGGCCTAAAAAGCAGCTGTGAGAGGCTGGTATAAAAGTCTTTGAGAAGGCCATGGTTTACATGCTAGCGTAGATTCACAACAGGGTCAATGTCAAAATTCAGGCTGCCCTGTAAGGCGAGACTGCAGTCTGGGCATGACCAGCATTACTCAATCCAGTGGGTCAATACTGCTGTGTGTTGAGCAAGGTACAAGTCACAACACAGCCCTGTTGGAAGCAGTTTTAGGAGGACTTTTTGACATCTGACCCTTGTGGTTAGTTATTTATTAATAGTTAATAATATCAAACTAACAAATAATTAATACTTCTTTGAAAACTGAATTTATTTTTTCATGTTTTCCTTCCTCTTCCACTCTTTCTTTTTACATCAGTGTTCCCTAAAGGTAATTATGCTAGGTGTGCTAGTACTGATTGTTTGGGATAAAGCACAAGAGTGTTTTGAGAAATAAAATACAAAATTTAAATAGATACCAGAAACCCAAAAACCTCTGTGAAATTGCCAAGCTTGCAACTTTAATAGTGATTATTTGTACAAAGCATAATACCTATTCCTAGGAACTGGATATTAATAAACCACCATGAATTATTCCCTGTTGCTCATTTTGCAGGTTTGTGTGGAAGGGGAAGTGCTTTAGCTCGAACGATTAGGGTTGAGAAGAAGAGAATAAGGTTCAAAATCACTGCATTTTAGGCTCCGTGGTTACACCTTTCCCTCTCCTCATGCCCCAAGTCATACCAGTGTGGCCACTAAAAATGGACAGAGTCAGTGCTCTTTGCAGTGCACATTCCTATGTGGAACTTCATTTATCCAGGCCCAGCTGCCCCATTCCAAGGTGGACATCTCAAACCCATCAGCCCTGATCCAGGCTTCCTGGAAGGCAGTGGAAAAATTTCCACCTATTTCAGTGTGATGTTTGGATCAAATGGCATAATCTGCCAACCTGCTGAAAGCGTGTGCTGCAGCAGAAAGGGGGATTTAACCACCACTGCAGACCTTACTGAAGCAGAGATGCTGTTCGAGGTGAGAGGAGCCTTGGGTGAAGGAGGCCTTGGGTGAGCTGGAGCAGAGCAGGCGGAGGGATGTGTGTTCAGCGTGGCTGGGGACTGTCAAACTGCCTGAGACAAGTGACTCAGTGCACTATTTTTGATGCAGCAATGGGAGCAAGATACATGATACAAACCTCCATACCCCCCAGGAGAACTATTAAAAGAGCAGAAGACATTCTTAAGAGGCTGCAGATACCACTACCTCCAGCCTGCTCTAAGCGCTACTGGGTGCCTGCAGAGGATGGTGTGCTGCATGTTTTTCTGGCTTACGCCCCTGTTTTAATATATAGTGTGACTTTAATCACAGAGTTATCACAGGGGAATGACTCAGTTTAAAGAGAATTTTCAAAAATCACCACCTGCAGCTCCTGTTCACCATTTACCTCTGTCAACCTTTGCACCTGACTTAGTTAGGAGTTTAAATGCCAATGGCAACACCCCATGAGAGGTTTCCTAACCAGCTCCCTTATTGCAAAGCTCAGCAGCATTAGGTAAGCAATCCCATCTGAACTGGAGAGGGCTTAGAGGTCTTGTGACAGTGGCCCCACAGAGAAACATGTCTTCTCTTTCTTTCCCTTGCAGGAGCTGAGGCCCTGAGCTGGCAGTAGAGCTGCCATGTGCTATGGAAGGAGGTGGGAGCCACATTTTTCCTTCTCTAGCCCTTCCTTCTTCATTTGCTATTTTAAGTGGCCAATACCTGCTTATGGTTTTGCCTTTATGTTTTCTCTGTCCAAGAGAGAGTAGGCACAGCATATAAATAGCATTGTTGTTGTTATAGTCACAATAATGTTGTTCCTGAGCAGAGTTGAAGCACAGAAATAAACAGCGAGCATCAGTACCAGCAGAAGGGACCCTTGACTTCAATGAGCCCAGTTCATTCAGTTCAGCCCCCATTTTTAATCCTGGACCTTTAAATGCAAGAGAGCTTGCCAAGGAGTTCATTATAACCAGGATTTCCCTCTTAGGATTGGGGACAATTAGGTTAATGAGGTGGACAGCTGACTCAAATAGTCCCTGATGATGCCTTTGCTACAATAGTGATGCTATTCCTTGGCTTCAGCCTCTCTTGGGAACTTCTTCCTGTGCCTTGTGAGTAAAATCTTGTTTCATTATTTTCTCTGTAGCATGAAAGAATATGGCCCTTGTGTCTATTGTATAATCCCTTATGCTAAGGCACTTGAATGTTTATGTCATTGTCTGAAATCAGCTTGTCCTGTTTGCCATGTACCTGAAAGGAGGTTGTAGTGGGGTGGGTTTTGGTCTCTTTTTGCTGAGTAACAAGGGACAAGAGCAAATGGCCTCATGATATGCCACGGGAGGTTTTGATTGGATATTAGGAGAAATTTCATTACTGAAAGCATAGTCAAGCTTTGGAATAGCCTGCCCAAGGAAGTGGTTGAGTCACCACCTCTGAGAGTACTTAAAGCTATGTTGCTGAGGGACATGGTTTGGTGGTGGACTTGGCAGAGCTGGGCTAATGGTTGGATTTGCTGATCTTAAGGGTCTTTTCAAACCCAAATAATTCTTTTATGCTAAGTTCTCACTATCTCCTGATGAGTGCCTACAAGTAATGGAGATGTTAGTTCTATTTCAGTTTTAAAACTTGAGGAATAGAAGTTAGATAATGCTTCTTTCATGGGATGGGTGGAGAAGAGAAGCAGTGAGATGAGCAGGAAGATCAGAGCAATGTTCTTGCAAAATGTGTGGATTTTGGTGTAGCAGAGTGTTCAGAAAGCACCTTCCTTGTGTAAAATGATAGTAAATTTTGAACCTGAGGGTAAAGAAGCTACCCTACCTGGTGATGTTTTACAGGATGGTCTGTCACTCTGTGTATGGTAGTCACTGAATATACCAGGATGGCTTGATTTGAAAGAACTAATGGCTGGTTACATCAACTGTGGAGAAAGCTCATGCTTGCTGAGAATTTGTCTAGAATTACAGGCAATAAACAGATATTTTTTTGAAAGTCAGTATGTATCTTTACAAATTACTTTGTAAGAAGTAGCTGTTATTTTCTCACAGATTTTCTTCTATCGAGGGTTGTCTAGATATTCATAACTGAAATCTTTACATTTAGAATCCACCTGCTTTACTAAATGGATGCATTTGGTTTGAAAGGTTGTTCTTTCATGTTTCCTTCTTTTTAATTTTTATTTTAATTTTTTCGTACTTACTTTGTTCATTACTGTACATAACCTGAAAAGCATGTCACTTCTGTTGTTCTCTTGAACATCATCTGTTTAAGGAGAAAAATAAAATAAAAAGTTCCACAGTATCTCATAACCCTGTGACCTGTGGTCAGAACTCTTGAATTACAGTACTACTATTCAAAATACTTCAATGGTATCATAAGTGTTTCTGCTCTTTTGTCTAGATCTGTCCCCAGTGAAGAAAATCCAGTGGAATTAAATTTTAAAATTTATGTTTCCTCAAAAGTCTCATCTTCAGTAAAAACCTCACATTTGAACCTACATTGTTCACTCTGGTTTCTGTTTTGCAAGTTAGATAGGAGATGAAACCAAATCCTTCCATCATGTAGTCCTTATTTTCTACTTCTTCCTCAACTGTGAACAGAAACCAGGTGCCTAAACTCACCCAGTTTCTATTACTTCCATGACACCAAGGTGTCACATGCACAGTAGCCTTTGGATGTGTAGTAATGCACTTTATCTGCCATGTGGGAACTGTGTCTTGGCTAGATGAACCAAATTCGTCTATTTTACTTTTCCAGAGAAAAGAGAATAAATGTTTTAATAGCAAAGCTATCCATAAATGTGTCATGTTGGCTGAGTGGTTTCTGTTTTACTATTAAAACTGTAATTTTCACATTTCACTGTAACATTAAATAACTACCTGAAGAGACAACTATAAATATAAGACTCCCTGCCAGCTTTGTTCCCCTTGTTTGGATTTGGCTTTGAGTAGGTCCAGTATGAAACTTGTGTGTTAAAAAACCTTCTCTTTTATCCCTGAAACTCTGTCTGGACTTCCAGAGGTCCCTTACTGCCTCCTTAGGGTGACTTTCATATAAAAAAGCGGCTTTGTTTTAAAACTACTAAAATTAACCTAGAGACAACGTATTTGCTGGTGATGGACAATATGGATTTTTGCCTATTTCTTCCCCTTCAACACACACACATTTCTGATCCCAAACCTGGAGTCCTGTAGGTGATACAGGGCCAAGCAGCTGCTGAATAAATCATCCTGTCACTTATCACACCTTCCAGTAACAGTTCCTCAGTGAGGGTCATGCTCAGGAGTGATATTGTCAGAATGGCCTTTATAGCTCTGTTTTAAAACTAAAATGTTCAAGGCTTTGTGTGCCTTTGATTTGCTGTGAGAGGCAGTTTATTAGCAGCCCTGTTATGTTCTTCTACAAAGTAGGAAGAAATTAAATTAATAACAATAGTAATACTCTTATACTGCCCTGTCATAAGGGGAGTTAATGTATCTACAGAAAAATTCATGATATTGTATGAAGAAGTATTGCCCAATTTACACCACTCAACAAAGTTTTTAGTAGTAGGTGTTATTCAATATCCACTCATCACTGGTTTCCACACTGACTCTCAGAGAAACTACTCCGAAGTGTGCTAAAGTCAGCAGATGTCATCTTACTGACTTAAAAAAGTCTGGATGCAGTTCAGAGAAAGCTTGGCTAAAATAGTGTACTGGCACTCACATTTTGTTCATTTTCATGAAGCAGTTTATAATAAATGAAAAAAATACTGATCAGCATTAATTGAGAAGTTTGACTTGATCCTTAGTGAGTTATAGATGAAAAGTTCTTTTAGTTTGATTTTAAGGTTTATGTTATTGCTTTAGTTCATTCACTGTAAAACTGGGATGGAAAATTGAAAATTTCCGTGTAATTCTGACATACCGAAATACTTCCTTAAATATATAATCTCCTTTAGGTAAGACTCCCATACCTCTAATAACTTTTTGGGGTGTCTAATTCCTTTATCTAGCCAGTCTAAAAGAAGCTTGAGTATTTTCAAAATAGTATCCAAGTTTAAACTAACTTCTAAGAGATAACAAACAATAATAAAACAATACACTTCTCCTGCAAGCTGGAGTTGAAAGGTTTGCTCTACACATGTGTTTGATGTTGTCAGGTACAAAATTTGATACGGGCAGTTCAAGACACACAGGCTTATTGGCTGTGGTTTGTGTAGGAATTTCTCTTATCATGGAGAAAACAGGAGACTTTGCTAAACCAAGAGAGAAAGTCTTCCATTAAAAAGCTGCTGCAGTAAAATACTTGGGGGACACTAAGCCGAGAGTGATTTATTACTGAGGAAAGAATTGCAACAGGACAAAAAAAGTGTATGTGTGCTGGTTTTTGGGTGCCCTATATGTGGACTCAGTAAGACCCTGAGTACATACACACAAATAGTCATACTGCATATATTAAAACAGAGCAATTTTACTCTTTGTTAAAAGGGGTGGCTTTTTCTTCTTGGAGCAGGAATATAACCAAAGTATGACCCCTATCAACGTGACAGCAATTAAGCACTTGACCTGAGCAGGCTGTTTTGAGCCCATTCACCATCATCCACCAATTAAAACATTCTGTTACTTTGCTACAAAAAAGATTTATAGTTTGAGGATAAACTAGTGAAGAAGTAAACCCCAGGCAAGGGTTTGATGGTAACACTCCTCAAATATGAAATGTGAAATCTATACTGCTTTCTTGCTACTAGAATTTTACAGCAGGGTAAATGTGAAATTACATCTTGTGGTTGAGAAGGTAGAAGGAAAGTGAAATAGATCCTGTCAGATATGATATCTCATGGAAAGCAAATTGGTAGTGGAATAGCTGGATTAAAGGTAACAGAACCTTAATTTTTGGCTTTTATTTTTTTCCCAACCACTTTACTGTCACCGTTTCATAGCATAGAGTATAACATTCTTAACTCATTTGAAATAAAACAATTCAAGGAAAGAAAATATCCAAGTTAAATTCAACCTTTGTTTATAACAGTTTGTTGGAGCTTTTGTAAAGACTGTCAGTAGCAAAAATAACATGCCAACTGAATATACCTGTGTGGACTAATTCTATAGAAGCTTTAGCTGGGGTTTCCTGGGCCTGAACCATGCTTGCACAGTGACTCATGAGTTACACCTTTCTGTCCCAAATAAATGCACAACTGAAATAAAATTATTTTCCCCTACAAATGACATCAAATAGTGCTTTGTACTGCCCTCACGGTGAAAGGACCCATAGATGTAGTCTACATTCCTGGGAACCTTTTCTTTTTTTTTTTTTTTTTTTTTTTTTTTTTTTTTTTTTAGTTTTCTCCATGCTACAAAGTACATTACTTTGAAAGCTTTCCCCCCCTCCTCCCACCAAATGAAAGCTGTAGTGTTATCTGAAGTACAGAATTGAGGTAGAAGCAGTTGCCTGAGTGGGCCAGTAGCTCTTGTCTTGATTATATCTCCTCCATTAACTGCTAAGTTTAAATCTGTTCAGGTCAGAAACCACTTAGTCTCTGCATCTGTGTGCATAGACTATATCGTATTTCTTACTGCTAGAAAAGATGTTAAAAGGAGGTCAAAGAAACTTAATTATTTATCTCTTTATAGCCTTGGTATTTATATAGCTGGTTAATTATAGAGGAGGCAAGAGAAATCCTGTCTCAGTAAGGAATATGAGAAATAATGTTCTTTTGACAAGTTAAACATAACAAACCCCTAGTTCTCTGGATGTGAAAATGTATTTATTTATAGTAATTTAGTACTCATCCACCTACAGGGCTCCTGTAACAGATGCAGCATGTAATTAGATATTTTCCCTGGTTTACGAAAGTCCCAGCTTCCCCTTGCTAGTCTCTCTTATGGTCCCCTAAAAGCAGCTATGCCAGCACAGTTTAAAAGGTTATGAATTGGAGCGGTTTCCCTGTTGCAGAATCATCTACTTATTTTCTCTTAAAGGGTTAGTGTCATCTTATTAAAATATGCTTCCTCAGGAAAATACAAACTCCAAGCCCTATTCTTTCCCTTTTTTTTCCCTGTAATAGTTTCTTTAAAAGCTTCCAAGAGACATAGACCATCACATCTGCTCAATAGATTAGGCTCCCTGATTTCCAGCAGGGGCAACAGGAATACAGGTGCTGTGGACACTGTAATTCTCAGGCTAGTTCTATTTCTCAAGATTAATCTAGTCCCTGGGCTAGATTTACATCTACATTTTTCTTTCTTTTGTGTGCATTAGTTTGCAGGTGCAGTGCTCTGTAGGTGTCTCGTAGTGGAACACTCAGGTCTGTGTAGGATTTTTTTTTTTTAACACTTTATTAAAATCATGACAAATCCTGTGAAATCTGATCATTAGCAGTATCTTTGTTGCTCTTTAGGTTCAGCCCTCTCAAAACTCTCTATTTCTGGCATGTCAGTGCTTGTAAAGCTGGACATCCAGGACACAGCTGCACTGACCTCACTCCAGGGCAGACTCTGAGCAAATCTGACTCACGAAAGAGCCAACACAGGTTTAAAGGCAGTGTGTCCTTTCCAGATGTTTTCAAGTGGATCAAAGAAGAAAGTATAAACACACTGCCCAAAGAACACAGGATAAGAGAGTCACCTTGTAAACTGAGAGAACAGGATTTCCTTGTAGCGTTCTTTGAATGTGCAGCATCAGCAGTGAACTGCACTCCAGAGTCTTGTAAATGGAATTCGGTTTTCCTTGCAATAGAGTTTTGTCTTCAGCAGGAAGAGACCCATTGTTTTTAACTTCAGCGTCTGTGGAGGATCCTTCTGAGAGCTACTCATCATCTCTGTGCCTAAAGAGTTCAATTCCTTCAGGAAAGAAGGAATGGGCTCTTCAAGTTAGAGTGCCTGCACAGCAGTTGGCATGTCCATTAAACATTGCACTGCGTCCAGTGCTGGTAGGGCTAAAAAGCAAATCACTTAAAGATTCCTTTAAATATTATCAAGACAATATAGAGCACTTGACTGGGGTGGGGGGTTTCCTCCTCCCTGAGAGGAACCCATGCTGGAAGTTCATAACATAGGCAGAGAAAAGGAATGGGGAAGGATAGGTTTCATGGTTGCACCCTATGCAGCTGTTAAATTCCTCTGAAGAAAAGCCAAGGATGGGTTTGAAGGGTGTTTGCTTTCCCCAGTTAGAGAGATCCAGTAGCTATGACCAAGAGTGTTTAAGAGATTGAGCTGCCTTCTGTGAAGGGAATGTGAATTCTCTGGGGAAATGGCTTCCAGACATCTTGTTTAAGATCTCAGAGAATGCTTTGCATCCTCCTAGTTCCTGCAGGCCTGTGAGGGAAACAACCAGCTGTTGGACAGCTGACTGTGGCAGCTAAGGCAGCTATTTGGAGAAAATACATAGTATTCCTAAGAGCAATTCTGTGTGAACACATAAGAATCACTGTCTATTCATGTGAGAGTGTCTGGAGTAGAGGATCACAGCTCTGAAGACAAAGAATGCCCACCCTTACAGTAGTAAGATGAAAATTTGGGAGTTTTAAAGTGGGCACTTGCTTAAAAAAAATTATCTTTTTTAACACCCACTGTAGCTCTACCAACTGTAAATCACAAACTTCCTTGTCTTCCAGAAATTAAACTGTATCATCACTGCATGGCAAAGCATTTTGACAGTCAGTAGTGTTGTCCACTCAAGAGAATGTTACTTCTGTCTTCCTTTATAAAAAATGTCATAAAAAAGTCTATGACAAAAGAGTGTCATAAACGATTTCAGTGGAATGCTCTGCCCTGTGCTGCTCACACACATTTGGAAAAACATGAATGGTGTGTGGAGCCATGGAAGTTCCATTCTCCTCTATGTGCGCCCGAAACTGAAAAGGTTTCAGATCCTCCTGGTCCTTTAGCAAAACTGCTTCATCTCCTCTTGCAGCATTGCTTTGTGTGGTACAGGAGAAAATTTGTACATTCCTCTCGTACGGATACTTCAGATAAAAAGTTTAGTACTAATAGTTGAGATCAAAACCCACAAGCTGGTGATTCCAAACATCTTCTCCCAAATGTCTCTTTTTCTGTGCTTCATTTGAACATTACTGTTTTTTGAGGAACTATAGGGAAAAAAGGACTCACTTATTTCTAGATGCACTCTTACCCCCAAGTGCTGGACAGACTGCAGCAGTTTTGGGGCAGTGCTGAGGAGCTATGCACCAAGAACAGCCATGTGAGAGTGAGCTGCATTTACACAGTGTTAATGGCTGCCTGAAATAAGCTTGAGTTAGTGTTTGGGGTTTTTTTTATCCAACTCATTAACACAAATCAATTCTTCACTTTACAAAGGTTTAGATACTAGACTGTGATAGTGCATAAAAGTATTTTATTGCTTTATTACTTAAAACATGCAATTACATTCTCTGGATTGAAGAGTTGCAATTATTTAAATAGTGTTTAGTCCACCACTGGCAGCAGACATGTGACTGTACAGTCAGCACAGCCAGACAGCCTCCAAGATTTCTTCTGTGTGGATTTGTTTGTAAATGGGTTATTTAGATGCTTAAGTTTTGTCAGTGTTTAATAATGAAGAGAGCACATCAAGCACTTGAGAGTTACCGCTTTGAGGATTTACCGATGACACATGTGCATCAGGCATGAGCAGAATGATGTGTATCAGCCACTTTCTGGGTCAAACTGCTTTTTTTCAGTCAGTCCTTTGTGGCAGTGTGTGAATGCGTTGCATCTAGTCCCAGCCTTGTTTTTCCCCTGTTTCATAACTGCTGTGTTGCAATTTGGGTTTGAGGGGTTTTTATTTGCCGGGGGCAGGAGGGGTGGTGTTTGTTTTTATATTTAAAAAAATGCTGTGTGCATAGTCGGTGCCACCCTGGCTTTGTCCTGAGGAGCCCAAGGGACTGAAACATTGAGGATATGTCTAGACTGACAGATGAGCTGTGATGAAACATGCAGAAGCCGGCAGGGCCCAGGTCTGCAGTGCCACGTAACAGCACAGATGGCTTAGCAATCTCCAGCCTGCCTGCAGCTGCCAAAGGACCAAAGGAAAACTTTGCTTTTAACCAAATGGGAGAAAAAACATGTGAGTGTTGCTTTTGTGAGGAGGGGCTAAAGATCGCAGTAGCGCTAAAAGGAGTATTCCGGTGCTGGCTGTAGTCACTGATCCCTCCTATTAGCCAGTTTTCAATGTAGAAACTGTAGTACAATCAGAATTGAAATTTAGACACTGGAAGCCACTGATGTGGTTGATAGTGCTTAATGTACAAGGAAAGCAATCAGCCCAACCAAAAAGACAAGCAGCTGTTAATGCAAAGACTGAGCCAACTGAAATGCAACTAGGGACCTGTAAATAATTAATAGATAAATTAATAAAGACTATTATGGTGATACTGTCATTGCCTGTAGATTGAACTAAATCTACAATCTAAATCTACTAAATCTACAGACAGATGACTGGCTTTTGTCTTTCTGAAAATGCTGTAGAAATTTAAAATACAGATAGTTATTTAAACTATGAATAGTGTCTCTGATTTATGAAGCTTTATAATACTCAGTGAACACAAATATATGAACATTTACAGAACATAATTTTCCTCTTTTCTTGTTAAAAATAAAACGCATAGAAAGAGGTTATTTAGACTAAGAAATATAACTTTTGTAGTCGAAATTGAGCCGTGGCTTTATGCGTAGTAAGCAGCATAACATTGAATACAATTAAACTAGAGATACATGGAAACTCTGCACAAAAACTTGAGGCATGTGTGGATGACAACTCCCTATTCCTTTATCTCAGTTCAGCATTTAACAGAATTATCTTTGTCAGTTGGCTTGGCTATCCATTGGTGATCGTGCTTCCCTGGGAGCTTGAGACTGAGTGAACCAGCATCCCTAAACTGGCTCTGATAACATGCAACTTTCAGCTTTAGAATTCCCATGAGGGAGAGGGGAAGCTAATACGAACCAACTTGTCATATACCTCCAAAGAAGGAGGTAAATGTTCATTGAGCAGCCTCAGGAGTGACAATGAGCTGGCACCTGTATAATCCTGTTTCCTCCAGCTGCATTTGTTTGGCAGGAATGATACAGCATTGCCTTTTTTATGTATTTCACTATCACATAGGATCCTACTCTAGGACTATGGTTTCCAGCTACAAATGTAAACAGTAGCTGTTCCTGCTGAGCACCTTGGGTTTTTAAATACTAAGTGATTCTCCTGTTGTTGTTATCTAGTTGTGGTGCACTGTCCTTGGATGGTACAGAGGTGTCTGTGTTCAGGAGGAGCATCATTAGCTTAGTGCTTATTTGCACTTTCAGGATCTCTTTCAAAAGGAAACAGCATAATGTAAGAAATTCACTTCTGTAAAATAAAAATAAAATCCCTTTTGAAATACAGCAGCTGTTGTTTGGCTTTTGAGGGATCATTCAGTTTTCAACATCCTATTTTACTGTCACACCACTCTGCTGCTTAGTTAAGTTTGGAAGTGCTCAGTAATCCTTGTCTTAGACTCCCTCTAGTGAAGAAATAGTATGCAACTGTAGGTGCTTGTTAGCTGGTATATCTGTGTATGTTTTAACAGATGTTGTATCACTTCTCCATGGTATTAAATGCACTGGCAAGGTCTGCACAGCCTGTAGAATTGACATGGGCTTAGGAACTTCACTCATGGCTGCTGAAGGATGTAGTGTCTTTCTGTGACTGGAAATTTCCAAACATACAAGTTTGCAGAAGAGCCTGCTCTATGGCTGAATAACTCATCCTCTCCTCCTAGATGGGCCCTGGACTTGTGAACTGGGGTAGCTTGGTATGAACACAGTGGAGTTAAAGGGCTGCCTGTACTTTGTCCCACTTTCTCCACTGTCCCTGGTGATAGGGAGCACAAAAATGGAAGTCTTCAATGTGTTATTAACAGCAATGACAAGATAACGAGAGGGTGTGAAATGAGATATATCTGTACACTGTACATACCATCACCTTCTTTAACACAAAAATGGCTCTGTGGGCAGTTTCTTAGGAGGTACCAGCTGTGAGCTATTGCACATCAAGGCAAATACACATTTGAGTAGATAAAAATTTCTTGCATGGAGGCTGAGCAGCAGTCACTACTGCACAGTCATTCAGACCAGCAGCTGCTTGAATTCATGGAAAAGGGGCAAGGAAAGGAGAGGTCAATTTTGCAGTGCCGCTCTATCCCCGCCTTTGTCAATGAAAGACATACCAGGTTTAGAAACTTGGGTGTCTCTGAAAAAATTACTTTCCCTCACTGATATTGTACTTCACCACACAAGCAAGTATGTGGGCTGTTATTTAGCATAGTGTTTGATAGTATAATTCTAAAAACTGTTACCTTTGGATACAAAGTGATTCTGGCAAGTGTACCATACTTTTATGGTATTGGGTAAAATTAGAGTAATTGTAGATGGTTTTGATATTTGTTCTCTGTGGATGAGTAAATAATAGGATTCAAGCTAGTTCCCTGTTTCCCATTATGTAAAAATAAAACCCCTCATTTTTAGAAATGTAAAATATAATCAGTAGTGCTGTTTTTTCAGATGGAACTCTAATTTCATGACCTTGGTGCAACAATCTCCTGATTTCAGTAACAGATATTTCAGGATGTAAACAAGAAAGGACTGCTGGGGCCAACCTCAGGGACAGCTCTTGGCATCTGCTACCTACTTTTGTATAAATTATCAAGGGACAAGCCATAGTTCAGAGCTTTGCTTGTTTGCAAAATGCCACCCTACGTATTTTTTCTAATCAAGATACACTTACAAGATGGAAAAGTCTAACATGGCTGGATACGGCATCGTGCCCTGTGGATCTCACCGGACACCTTGCCCCAGCCATTCTGACATCCTGAAATGGCAAACACCTGGCTATGAATGCAAAATCTCTAAGCAAAGAATGCAGCCTCTAGAAAAATGTGTCACTAAGCACATGAGTGCTTCACCTTCTCTAGGATTTCTGGTTTGGATTTGAACAAGTCAAAGAAGCGTGTGGTGTTCAGAGTTTGTAATGCTGTTGCAGTAGCATTTTAATTAGTTGGGTTTGTATTTTTATGAATATAGAAAATTGAGCATTCAAGTACCAAATTAGTGAATAGCTACTGCAGTTAGGCAGGTGGTACCAGAGAAGACACAAGATCTCTTATGTCTTTTTACAAATTCACATCTTTCCAGAAAGCAGGAAGTGGAGAGCAAGGACCCCTAAGCAGCAGAGAAGGCTTCGGGGTGACCTCATTGTGACCTTTTGGTACTTAAAGGGAGCCCATGAGAAAGATGGAGAGAGACTTTTTACAAGGCCAGGTAGTGACAAGACAAGGGGGAATGGCTTCAAACTGAAAAAGGGCAGGTTTGGATTACATATTAACAAGAAATTCTTTACTGTGAGTGTGATAGAATCATAGAATCATAGAATCAGACAGGTTGGAAAGGACCTCTGAGATCATCGAGTCCAATGAGGCATTGGAACAGCTTGCCCACAGAAGCTGTGGGTGCCCCATCCCTGGAAGTGTTCAAGGGCAGGTTGGATGAAGTTGTAAGAAACCTGGTCTAGTGAATGGTGTCCCTGTGTGGCAGGGACATTGGAACTAGATGATCTTTAGGGTCTGTTCTATCCCAGGCCATCTATGCTTCTGTGAATAGAAAGCTGTAGAGATGTAAATCTGCCTCTTGCCCACCCGCTAAAAATAAAACACTAAACATCTGTCGCTGTGCTGAGTTTCAGTTTAATCCAGTTAAAAACTAATCTATACAAAGTAGAGTGGGGCTTTTTTTTTTAATACACATATTGCACTGGAGATATGAATTTGTACAACATTGATGAAATTTTACCCCTTCATCCTCCTACTGAAATCCCAGCCAAGTACATAACCAAATCTCTGCATCTTTGTGGTGATACTGGTGTCTGTATAACAAAGTTAGATACAGTTTTCTTGTAATCACCTCCTAAATGAAAAGCAGACTACAGGTGAACACGCCTGTGCAAGTGATATTCCAGTCCCTTATTTATCTGTGATTATAGCTTTCCACTTTGCAAGTTCAGCACCCAAGTTACAACAACTCTTTACAAAGCTCTGGCTGTTTCAAAGTATATGGGATAAGGGGGCCAATCTCCAACTGCACGGTCAGGATCTTAAAATCAAAACATAAGAGGTTGCACTGAAACTGAAGCTTGAGCATTACATTACAAAGCATATTGTGATCACATAATGGCATTTGTTAGGAGGCAGATCCAGCCTCAAGGAATGATTTGTATGGTAAAAAAGCCTTCACACCAAAGGTTTCAGTCCTTGATTCTCTACAAACATCTATGGCTGTATCACTTGCGCTCTGCAAACTCTGATATGGCATAGGGAGAACACAGTAAAAGTTTCCCCTCACCTCTTCCATGACATTTGAGTAATTCCCTCTTTGTTTTGCTCCCCACCCTGTTACTCATTATCAGGCTACAACCTCAAATCCAGGGCTGTGCATGGAGAAACTTTATGTAGCTGTAACTATGTCTGGGCCTCTTTGCAAACAGATGAGGCTGTTGAAAGGTATTTTAGTCTCCTGACAAAGAAAAAATCAAAACTGTTGTTAGAATTGCATGGTAGTGACAAACAGAGGAGACAGTGGTTTTGGAAACTAAAAATGTCAGCTACTTGCATAAAGAATGAAAAAAAAAAAAAAGGTAAAAGAAGTCCAACTGTTTGAGTGGTATAAATGAAGGAAATGTGACATGACAACTAACAAAATGAAACAGATAAGTAGCCCTAATCTGTTCTGGCACTGAGTTCTGTTATATTGTGTGGAGCATAAGAATATGCCCAAGTCTTATGAAAGAAGCCTTGAACACGAAAGGAATGTGCCTAGCTTCCATCAATCACAGTTCTTCAGAGTGAGAAACTTCCCAAATGTCAACACAATGTTAGCAATTGCCTTCTGTCTTTTTGAGTTTGCCTAAAATATTCAGGTCTTATTCTGTTTCTTTGCTCAAAACCCAAAATACCTCTTTTAATGCCACTTTCAGCAATTAGCCACAGAACAGGAAGGAAATGTCAAGGATGCTAGCTGAGGTGTGTGTGTATCCATTCAAAGCCAGCATTATACAATCAGAACAACCCATGTTTAAAAAAAAACAAAAACAAAACAACACACACAAAACCCAAAGCAAACAAAGATATCCAAACAAGGTTTACACTTTAGGATACTTTCAGTTTGAAACAAATGAAAAGCAAGGACAGTCACACAACTTTTCAGCATTTAAGTAGAACTGACAGGAAAATCAACTTAGTCTTGTAAAATCTTGGCTTGCAATACTAGGGACCTATCCTGGTTCAATACCAAAATAATACAATCAAATAGCACCCCTGGTTTAGGACACTTCATAAACTTAGACCAACTGCTGAAAAACTCACAGGAGTTACCAGTGAGACCCTTAACGAGTCCCAGATTCATGTCTCAGAAGAGCTTTCTGAAGCACATGGTGCACTTTGAAAAATCTGGTTTTATTGTAGGAGGTAGGAAAATCTGTACAGAAAAAGACAATGAGTCTTGTTCTGTTTTGCACAATATTTCCATCAACATAAAAAGCTTATTTAATTACATGCAAAATTTTGAGATCAGCTGGCATCTGATGAAAGAAATGGGGACAAAAGTATTGTCCCAAGAGCCAGTTGAGCTTTCAACTGCTACACAGAATTAGTCTCAACAAGGAGGACGGTTCAGATCAATGCACTAGAAGTACAGTATTCCTTTTGAAGGCTTACAGTGAAATTCTTAGGCTTCTGTAAACATGAAAAATATTCACTGTTCCACATAATTCTTTGCTGTATTTAAATTTTAGAAAGTGCAAATTTTCTGTGATTAAGAGGTTTGATTTTTTATTTGGTCTCAAAGAAGAAAGGGGTTGGTAGTGGTGGAAAAAGCAGGCCTTTTATCTATGGTCTTTGTTTCCCTATCTTTTGCTTTTCAGCATTTTGGAAAGTTTCTACATAAAACTAGACCTAACCTGACATTCAGGCCTGTTCCCTGTTTCCTCTCTGAGAAGATTCTGATTCATGCCTAAACACAGAATGGCAGACATCTCTTTCCTCTTTGTAAGAGCAGAGTTCAACGGCTCAGTCCCCTGGCCATAAAAATCTTTAATATTAATGGTTTCCCTAATTTCCTCCTCTATTATAGCCTCTAGATGATCCCCTGGTGTTTTTCACTGATGCACTGGAGAGAAAATTAGTTTAATTTATAAATCAAATCTGACTGATACTTGATCTCTAACATTTCCATGATTTTACAGTCTGAGGAAGAGAGCGAAGAGTTCTTGTTACACTCAGGTTTNCCACCCCTTCCCCACCCCAAATAATAAAGATGCTATAAAGTTGAGGCACAAGTGGTTAAGGGTGAACTTCATCAGTTCTAACAGCTTGTTCTTGGACATGTCCTGGTGGTAAAGGCTGATCACCTCCTGCTGGATGTTTTGCTGCATCTCCAACTTTGTGTTCCCCAGCTGTAAAACAAGAATAGAACCATTTGTAACTTCTCAATTAGATTGGCCCCAGATGTGAAAGGTCTCTGAAGGATGGTTCCTATCATAGGAACAATAACAAAACCTTCTATTTTTAGGTTTACAAATGGAATCAAGAATTTTCTATGTGAGTAACAGAGTATCAGATTGAGATTACCCAATAGACTGCACTATTATTCAGGGTTTCCTCTTAGATTACTAGTTGTTTCTGCTTTCTGTGAAATATTTTTAAACAATAACACATTGATTCTTTCAAGATTGTTTTTTCTGAAATATGTCGTGGTTTCATGGGACCTTTAATCCCAACATGGGAAGCTTGGAAAAGATATGCTTAACAACTTGCTCCTTTATGTTACTCCTCGCTGCATCAATACTTACAATGTTCTGCTTTTGCCTACACTTGAATAATACTAATTTTCATAGTCTGATGAACTTGCAGCTGCATTTTGGGGATTCTTTTTTCCTTAAAGTATCATTAGTAACTCCAGTGACCTATGGATTGAAAATATTGTCTACTTGGATCTCCTTGACTTAGTGAATGAGTACTGACAAGTTCTGGCTAATATAATGAATTCTTATGACACCTGATTAAATAACTTAGCAGAAAGATTTTACATAAAATAATAACTGTGTTAAGAACAGTATCTGCTACAATACTATCAGTATCAAAAGACTGTATCATCTGGTGAGGGGAGTTTAGGCTCTCAGAACTAAGGATCATAAAATGAAATTACCCACAGGCTGATTCAAAGCAAATGAAAGATGAAATTAAAGTGGTTCTGAAATGTCATCATTTCCCTTCATGGAACTGAATGGGTAGAATTTCAGGGTACCAACAAAGCTGTCATCACTGAATACAGCACTTGAGGTTTGAAATCCCACTGTTGGCCCTGCAGGGGCAGTTAAGAGCTTCTAGTATTCAAAAGGCTGCCTGGATAGATCTGAAGCCTGTGTTTGAGATGAATATCAGGAGAGCTCCTTTAAAGCACAAAGGAAACTCAGGGCAATCTGTTATGAATAAGAAGTGCTAATATATATCTGGCTGTTTTGTTGCCACCAATGGGCAAATGCAATGATTTACTATGCCAGTACGTTCTTCTGAGGGTGTTGAAGCAATTGGTCTTTCATGCTAAGGCTAAGTTGTCATGCCATGTTGCATCTAATTGCTGGTAAATTGATCCCTGAGAATATTTAAATGCTTTGATTTGTTCTGCAGTCTGAGACTGCAATGCAGCCGCAGAACATAAGACAGACCCAGTCATTTGTATGTCCCTGTTCTTCTTTGGATGTTCAGAAATCCTGGATACCCTAGATCTCAATATCTTTAGACTGATATGTACAACACAATCCTCCTTCTTTGACCATTTGACACCTTGTTTTAAAACTTTGTTTCTTTACTATGGATTTAAAAGCACTGAGATTTCAGGAATACTTTAGAAGAGTTATGTACTTTCTTCTTAAAGACTGTTTAGTGAACCTCTCTACAGAGGTCATTAAAATTGCATTAGGTTAATAGTTCCAACAGAAAATATTGTCATAATGACTTTTACATTGCAAATCTTATTTTAAAGTTTGTGTATCTATCAGAAAGATACATACGGGGTTGGAATTTCAGTTCTCCACCTGGTCCTGCAGGAGGATTTCCTTGCTGTAGTTTCTTTTGTTCCATCTGTTTTACGACCTGGTGAGAAAGTAAAACACAACAGTTGAAAAACATAAATTCGTCAGCTTTCTCTGATGTGACATAAATGAATACACTTGTAACAAATTTTGCAGTCATTACGTAAAGTCTTGGTTAGTGAGTATATGGCTGAGTTGAGATGCTTGTGTAGCTTGCTGTAATTCTGAATACTAGAGTATGTTTTGCTGTGGTATTGTTAGTTTAGAATTCAGCTGGAACTCATACGAGAAATCAAGGTAAAGAATGCTCCAGAGCTGGGAACTGTCGTGAGTCACTACACACATAAGGATACAGAAAAGTGAAAAAAAAAATATTCTGTTCTCATACATGTACCTGCTGAAGCTCTTGTTTCTGAGCCTGAAGCTGGTCATGCTGCCTCTGTAGCTCTTCCTTCTGTTTCTGAAGTTCTTCTGCCTTCTTTCTAAGTTCATCTTCCTGCTGTGAAATATGATTTTCAAATTCCTTCAGCTCATCCTCTGTGAAGAGCTGCTGTTGATCTAGTGTCTGCAAGAAAATACATACAAGTGTGAATATTTAGCCAGGAACACAAGTATATTTTTTACTATCTCCCCACTGAAATTCTTCTCTGAGTTGTACAGTTCAATAAAAAACCCTCAGAACAAGATACCCAGACATGACACTGTAAAGGGTTAGTACACTCTCTGCAAACAGCAAAATAGTCATTTCTCAGCTATTTTGTCAGCAAAACTCTACTACAGATTTAGAGGTAGGAGAAAACTATCCTCTTGCTTCCAGCTGAGCTCTTATCTTCCCTTTAAAGTGATTCATAAACAAAACGTCCATTTTCCACTTGAAAAGCATGTGTGAATAGCTCTTCTAGAATCCCCAGGGTGGCGCCAGACCTTTTCCGTGTGTGTGAGGCCCACAAAGCTCACATCTGCATTACATTAGGCTGCTACATTTGTAGGTTACATTTAGCTAAGGCGCTCAACGACACACATACCAACACAGAACTGAAAAAAAGCAAAGGTCACAGACACATGCCATTTGGTTTCCTGGTAGAGTGCTGGTAATGCTACTCTATGTTGTACTTGGAACATGTTCTCATTACCTCCCAGCTGTCTGGCTCCAAAAATTCCTTTTTCTCTGTAGCTCGGAGGAACTCTTCCAAAGTCACTAGTCGATCCTTGTTGATGTCAACCTATTTGAAGCAAAAAATTAAACTTAACCTAATTGGGTGGGTTTTGGTGGAGCTAATGTTTCATTTCATTTCATCAAACAAATATCCTCAAATATAACCATTTTAATGGTTAAGTTGTCCCACTTTCAAGGGATCACCCGTAACATCTTCTGAAAACTTCTCATAAGCTTATATAGCTTAACAAAAAATAGAATTAAAAAACCAAAAATTGTTGGCTTTATTGGAAACATTTGTGTTCACAGCCCCAACACTAACAGTGGAATGTATGAGTTTTTTGAGAAAAATGTTTTGTAGCTTTCTGGTAATTACTCTGACTCACAAAATTATATCCGCTGTTGGATGGGGAGGTTCTGAATTGTGTCAGAATCCTTTAAGGGGAAGGGAGGAAACGCTTCCCTTTATGACTAATAGAAGACCAGGCTTGCTCTGTTCCTCAAGCTTAAAGAATATAGTTGAATACAGAAAAATTGTGAGTGGAAAACCCTGGTTCAAAATATCCCCTTCCCTTTCCTCTGTTTCCTGAGCTGAAAGCCCATTAGACCTGGTAAAGGTATTCACTGTTGTAGGTGATACCTCGAGCTCTGAGCTCTCTCCTGAAGGGACAAAGGTGAGCTATATGAAAGAAGCCATTGCTCTACACACCAGAATCTTAACCATTTTCCAAGTACCAAAGAACATCTAGAGTTCCTCCCTGTTTGACACACAAGTCACAGGGAATTTCTATTGCATCTCAGTATCTGCAAGAAACAGAGACTACTGCACAATTCCTTTTCTGGAACTTCTTAAACAAAAACTGGTCAGCAGGCATTTACACCAGAATACAGGGACAGGGCTTGAGAATTGTTACTTTATGTGAATCCCAGCACAAAGAGCATGCAGTGTGACAGGTCATCCCCTTCTGCTGCACTTGGACAACACTTCATGGTAGAATGGTATTTCTTGAACACAGAAGGAAATCAGCTCTAATGAATATCAGTCCCTACCTCATTCATTACATGTTCTCTCATTCTCAGCCTTTCTTCTTCCATTTCAACCATGTCATCCTCTTCATTCTTGGGATCATAAACTTTTTCTAGCTAAAATTCAGAATTAGTACATGTTAGTTTGAAGAAAGGGCTGCTTATTCAAATGACAGAGAATATCTGAAAAGCAGTGTGAGACTGCTAAAAACATAAGTTCACCATTTTTGCAATGGAGAAAGTCTGTGTGTGTGTATGTGAGCAGTTTTCCTCTTTCAGCACAGTATTTAAGCAACAAGTGGGCCTTTCTTTCCCAAGAATGAAGTTTTCAGTTAATTCATGTGGTCTGTTGCAATTCAGTGCTGTGGATGTTACAGTAAAGTTGACCTCAGTGTGCACAGTCTGATCCTACATTTGATTCAAAGCAGGCAGAGGTTCCATGAGGTTTCTGGAATGGGAGCAAGTAGCTTTTTTACCAAAGCATGCAGTTGATCCTGTAAGCATTTAGCATATCACAAGACAAATTGAGTGCTAAATTTAATGGTCCACTTCTCCTCTTGCACAATGCCTTTCTGGAGGGTTCATGCTTATTTGCTTCTACTTAGCTTTCTCAGGCATTGAGCTTCTCTTGCTTAGACACAGGTAATTTTAAGGCCCCGGACTATTTGTTTTTAAACTAAAAAACTACAAAACAGTGAGACATCTGTCAAAACAGACTGCCCTTAATTGAGGAGGATTATGGCAAAGTATTGTTAGAAATCTGTATTTGCAAATCATGTTTCTTAAAAAAATTACACTAGTTTGAATTTATAAGCTTCTATATTTACTGCATAGCACACTTCTTCCCTGACTCCTCAGCTCAGAAAAAAAATATTAGACTAGATATTGACAGCCATAGTACTGGACCTTTGAATGGGAAATTTACCTTTTTTTTTCCATTATACCAAAACATAACCTACTGAAAAAATGAAGATGAATGCCCTTCCTTGACTTATTGATTCTGCAATTCCTATCTTTGGAATTGCTATCATTAGCCCTCTGGGTGGCAAAGACACGCTAATATTTGCTTTTCACAACAACAAACCACGGCTTAAATAAACTAAGAGCCTGTCTACTTCACCAGATATACATGTGCTGCAAGCTAGCCAGACACAAAATACATGAAATTTCCATAGGCACTTCCACAGCATGCTGTCCCTGAGCCAAGTCTCACAAGTGTGACCTTTTTCCCCCAGAAGACTTGTTGATAAACACTGAACAAGCACAGCTACACATCTTCAGAACCTCAAAACCTCTACCAGGCTCCATCTAGACAAAGCAGGAGTGCAGCTCTCTGCATTGCAATTGATATAGGTAATACTTATCCTGCAGATTAGTTATAAAATATCAAACAAGCCTGTGACAGAAAAATACATGGGCACCGGATCTCTGATATCTGACTCCTATTCTTCAACTACTCTATTTTGCCTGCTGATAGGTTTTGCATTTTTGTAGAACTATTAAGGATGCACAGAACTTGGACTTTTCTAGTCCAAAGTCACCAAATATACTTGGAAAAAATGCAGACATCCCTGTAACCATTTTCTGAAAGAAGTTAAGCTTCTGAATTTTTTTTTTACCTCTTTAGTAAATAGAGCTTCTAATTCTTGCTCATCCAGGAAACCATCATTGTTGACATCTACAAAAAGAAGTGTTAAAAATGCAAGTTGAGTAGGTACAGAAAGTCATACATATAATAGACCTTCATGAGTTAAATAAGGATCAGCACACACATCCCATGTGGATTAAAAACCTCATTTAACAAGCAACTGGTTACATAGGTTGATTTTCCCTTTAAATTTTTATCAGGCATTGGCTGAAGTGTACTGCCATTTTTGGTTGGTTGGATAAGTCTGGAGCAATATCCCTACTGCTTAGATTAGCAAAGTGAAATAGGTCACCACAGGATTGCGCAGAGTGCAACTGCCAAAAAATATTACTGAGAACAAGTTGTTGCAATTTAACAACTAAATTCATAATTAGACTCAGGAACAACAAAATTTTGCAGAAAAAAATTTGTTAACTAACAGTATGACTCTCCAAAAAAACTAAAGAATTATGTGAAAATCTATACAAATATGCAGCACTTGAGATAACTGTAAAATGACTTTTCATGACAAATGCTGAGAAGAGAATACTTGGTAACTAATGATCCATCTTTTATCCTGCACTGTACTCTGAATATTGTTATACTACCTACTTCAAATGGATGGTATTTTTAACTGCTTCTAAGTTTTTTTGAATACTAAGCTCTAAGGCAAAAGGTTGCTTCAGCTATTTGTGTTTTGGTAGGATTTGCACAAACAAGCTAACAAAAATTCTCAAAAAATCCTTTCAAAATCTCTTTTCTTCTAGAAAGAAAAGATTTAAAAACCATAATACATATCTATAAATTTTATAAGCCAAGATAAAAGTTCAGACTCAAGCTACAACACTTTTCTTCATCTACATCATCATCTTTGGGTTTAATCAAATGGTATTGTTCAACCCTTTGCAACCTAGTGCCAGGCAGAATCTACTTAGGGGTACTTTATGATGAAGCATTTAACAATATCAGAATATAAGGTTACATGATGATATAATCACATTTAAAGGAAAATGTCCATTGAGATGCATCCTCATAGAATCATAGAATTAACTGGGTTGGAAGAAACCTCTGAGATCATCAGGTCCAACCCTTGATCCAACCCCACTGTGATTTCTAGATCATGTGCCACAATCAGCCTCATCTTAAAAACCGCCAGGGATGATGAATCCACCACCTCTCTGGGCAGCCCATTCCAATGCCTGATCACTCTCTTCGTAAAGAACTTCTTTCTAATATCCAACTTAAACCTCCCCTGGCAGATCTTAAGCCCATGCTACTTCTACTACTTATTGTTCCTAGCTGCATACTGCTCAGAAACATAGCAGCAGGATTAGGGGGCATTTTAGTTTTTGTTTTATCAAGGGAATCTTAATAAACCTCTTCTGACACTGCTTGGCACTTCTATGGCCATTCCAAAGATTAGGAGTGTCTGGTACTTATTTGCAGAGATGATGAGAAAGCAGGTTTTCCCCCACCACAGACACACCTCTGAGGATTTATTCCCTCCAAGTATCCATACTTCCCTGAGTAATCACTCCTGGTATTTGGCTGTAGGATTTTAGGAGTAGTTAAACAAAACTCTTTTTTCCAATTTTAAGCTCCATTTAAAACTTTGCAGGAAACTTGCAAACAGTAACAAATATTTTCTCCTCTATACTATTCAAACTCATCCAAATTGCTTGAGGTATAAGACTTCACCCTAGCATATGACAAACTTGTCCTCAGCACAATGTAAAAGAAAGTAACTTCACTTGTTCATGAAATTAAAACTAAACCTCTTACCGTGCAATTTGAAAAATGTTTTGGGGTCAAATTCATTAGGATCTAGTCCATCTGCTTCTTCCCACACCTCTTTCAGTTGATCTTTGCTTCCCTAAAGATTGGTTAAAGAAAAACTATTCAAAAGACAATAAAGTGTAATTTTTCTGCATTACCTTTGCATTAAGGTTTCTCTGAAAGGCTTTGTTTGCTGGTTTATCATGTGGCAAATGGAATTTTCTTTAATTCTCTTTTGGTCAGGTCTAATAAATTTATTAGACAGAAAGGCCCAAGGAAAGAGAGAGTATCAAAAAAACACATTCTGTGGAAAGGAGCACCTGTAATAATCAGTCATGGCTACATGGACTCATCTAGAAACAACAGCTGAAGGAAGTTATATTAATTTGCCTTTTACAGAACAATGGCCCTGTGATGCAGTTCCTTGCAGGCCAGGCACACCACGAAGGTATCCCTACAATTTTGAATACTGTTCTGGCTTATTCCTCATGAGTTTCAGCATCGTTGTAAATAAGAACTCTGCCAAAAACCAGCATACTTGTACAGAAGAAATGGGGGTTTAATACAGTGGTGTTTGTAATGCTCTCAGCACTGTGCCCACGCACTGCTCCCATATCAGTGAGAAGAGGCAAATGTGGAGAACAAACAAGATACACCCTTCTCTGTGTTAGCTTTTTGTCTCTGGAAAAGAAGGCTTCTACTCAGTCACATAAAAACAGGCTGTGGCCTTACAGGATGGTGAACTTTAGGGTGATCTCCATGTTTTTTCTTCATCTCCTCAAATTTGGATTCTTCTCGCTTCCTCTTTTCTTCATCTAGTGTTTTTAAATACTCTCTCCTCTCATGTTCTTTCATCATCTCATATTTCTTGAACTCCTCATGGCGGGTCTTATCATAGTTTTCCAGGTCACTTGTAGCCTAAAAATACAGATATATGCAGACATGTATGATTATGTACCACCTCTGACATTACACACTGTATTGTTCAGCTCTGTGGGCAAGGCTGGCCATTCTGTCAGTCTCCTTTTAAATACAGGGTACACTAGTTGGGGGGGGACCTTTCACGTGACAGTGATGCAGAAACATCTCCCCTCTGTTAATTTTCACAGAAATTAATTTGCAAGGGTTCAACTGCTAGACAATTTTTGCAATTGCACAGTACTGTACGAAGGCAGCAAGGTGTCCTTTCTCATCTGTTAGTAATAAATTAACTCAAGTTAAATAAGACCCACACTAATAGTACCATTAACTCCTTGATTACTTCAGAATGAGAAGATCTGTAGTTTATGCTACAGTTTAATGAAAAAAGTGCCTTCTTTAATAATGGGGGTTAGTTTGCAGTACCCTAATGCAGATTAAGTAAAAAAAATAAACAATTATATGGAGAGACAGGATGAAAGTGAGGGGAGAATTTCTAACAAATATTGAATAGAGTTTAAAGATATGTAATTTTCACACAGGCCAAATTTTTTTGGTAGTGATTTTCAAAGTACATGTTTACACCTCATATTTTTTCTCCATGATTTCCATCTTAGCTTTCAGATTCACTATATCTTTTAAAAAAACAGTTCCAAACCAAAAACACCTTAAAATGCCCATTACACTCTGTCAATAATCTTGGCTGAGAAATGAAGAGACAAAACAATAAAATATATAATAAAAGAAAGAACTGCCCTGTTGAGGATATGCATCTCCTAGCCAACCAGAATTTTCCCAGAAGTGGTACTCAGAAATGGCAAGAAAAATTATAATATCTCTATAAAAAATAATTCTACAGAAAATGCAGATAAAATTTTCCAAGGGTAAAAAAAATTTACACAAAAATTAGAGGAAGCTAGAAATATAGATTACCTTTCAACTTATTTTGAAAATATAAAATCTGTCAAATTGTCATGTTGGGCATGCAGTGTTCTCTCTAAAGCTTAGCTGAGATGACAGTAATTTTTCCCCTTGGGAAGTGTTCAAGCAGTTGAAAAAAAGCCATGCAGTGCTTAACTACATCCCCTTAGTAAACAAGCACTGAAAAAAACCCCACACCCTTGACTGATACTGAATCTGTTAAACAGACACTGAATGTCAAGCCCAGTGTAAGCAATTTCTAATACTGGTATCTTAAATTCTACTCCACTGTGGTTTTGCAGCTTGACATATATATATAAAATAGATCCCAAAATGAATATGGCTAGGTCAGGGTCGATTATTTATGTAATTCTGTGAGACTCCTGTATAGAAATCAGAAAATGCACTTGGAAAACACATACCCCTATCTAACCCGTATTTAATTTAAAGACTTCCAGAAAGGTGCTTGTATGAATGCAAGTACTGATAAGATGACATCCCAAGTTTTATGGGCTCTTTAGCACAATGCACAGTGACAACAGTTTTCCAGTGTGCATGGAGACAACTGACTTTTCTGTGAAAATGAAAACTGCCTGTCATTTATAAAAAGTGGTATATAGGAAAGGACTTGCCTTTACCAGAGGAAAAAAGCATAATAAATAATACCCCAAATCCCCCATAGTAGTTCGTATTTGGCACTCACTGCTTTGATCAGCATATCTAAGTCTTTAGGTTCGAAGGTGTCAGGATTCTGATGGTTCAGGTGCTCAAACTGCTTAAGGAGAGCCTGATGGTCTATGCCAGTGTCTGAAAGAATAAGATACATGTGCAAAACATGAAAATAAGTTTGAAATCCAGCGAGATCAAGAAGTTAAAGTCTTTCCTATGGGAGCTTGTGCCTTGTAAGGACCTGATGCTGCCTGAGGCCTGGAGGAGGAAACTCTTGGAGGAAACTACAGCAAAGTTTCTAAAGTTGTTTTTCCTGAAGGAGGTTGGCAAACTTAATGGCAATTTGCACTGCAGTCCTTCTAATGGGTCAGTGTTGTATTGCATACATTAATTTCACGTGCACAAATTAAGGCTTGTGGTTCAGCAAGGACAAGTACAATCAGTTTGAGCTACATAAACTAAGAAAAATATTTTATTCTCTTTTATATAAATGAGATAATTGAAGTCGTGATGTATCAAAGCTAACAACTTGAATATTTTCCTGAACCAGGAAAAATCCAACTCTTCTACTGCCCTGTACATTTTACAAATTACTTAGATCTGGCCAAAGTTTTATATACAATATGGTATAAAAGTATATCGAATCAGAGAAGCAGATATTCAGATTTCATTTGTGGAAAAAGACAGTGAAAAGTCGGATCTTTTGTCTAAAAGCTGCAAGCTATTTATTTCTCTTCCTTATAACAGGGGTGACACCCAACAGCATCAATGCACAAAGCACCAACAACTGAACACATTTCTACCAAAGGTTTTTCTAGCTGTTACCATGGCTTCTGAACACTAATGCTGGATAGTAATGCTCTCTTAAGAAGAACACACATTGATATGTTAAGTACAACAATTGTGACAAGCTTTTACTAGATGGCTTAGGAAAGAATGTTTTATTTGTTTAAAAAAAAAATTGAAAAAACACAATTTCGAAACTGTCTGTTTTACGCGGAATGCTGTGTTTGTATTATCACAAAACAGCAAACACTGGCCAGGGCAGATTTCTGACATCATCCCTCCTTGGTGAGATCATGATTTCTGTTGAAATATATGTGCCTTTGCCTGGTTTTGAAACATTTTTACAAGTGTAATAATAGACTTCAGAAAAACAAACAACCAAAAAATCCAGCCCCCAAACCGATTTTCCTCCATTTCTTATACTTAGGGGAAAACGTTCATTCTATTTGGCAATATTTACTTGCCACATTACTGTATTATCTGAGACCCAACCCCTAGCATTCTTCTGTCCTGTACTGATCAGTCTAGTAGGATCTTGGTGAAGATATTTAAAAACACATCTGGATGAAGAACTGAATATATGCAGAATATAATCTCAGATTTGTTTGGGATTTCTTTTTATAAACCTGATCCATCTGAGAGGGATAAAAACGGGAATTTGTATGCTTTTTTTTTCTTTTTTTAGATCAGATAGAAGACTAAGCTATTAAGTGGCAAAGATTACCAGAACAAATAAAAGGAAATCAAACTGTTCTGCCTGCTGCTATTACAGAATGCTCTTTGTACCTATTCTAAGATGTTGCCTAGGCATGTAGATGCAGCTGTATTTTGTAGGTAGTCTGGCCACACTTGTTGTATGTAGTATGAAGTATGTTGTATGAAGTACTCATGGGCAAAGCTGACAAAATGTTTTTACATCTTAGTAGCCACCTGAATATCCTGAACTGCAATAATCTGTTCCCAAATGTAAGATCTCACACTTATTTGGTAACAGATCTAAGCTGCTGAGAGGAATTATTTTTTCTAAAGCACACTCTGTTAGTTACTATTGATTTATGATAGAAGAGAGGGCTAGAAGTAATCAGTCCATCAAACTTCAAAATACACAAAATTACTATGTACACAACCATTAGCTGCTGTCAGCTGGCTCACTGTGAATGTCACCACAATGTCACTGGACTACTCGTCTGCCACAGAAGCAACATCCCCATAAACACTTACTTACACTTGCACACTTCTTCAGTCTATTTGCCACCTCTAAATTAGGCTCAGCCTGGAAGACAAATCTTCCTTCTTGCAGTATTTTAATCTGATCCATGGGATCCTTCCCCATGACTTGCAAAGATTTTTAATAATAAAATAATCTGCATAGGCAACTTTTATAAGAGTTTCTTTGTGAAAACACCATTTCAGAAAGAAGATCATGGAGCCCATCATTAGGATCTTTGTTTATGAGCAACTAAATCTCTTTAAAAAGAAACCACTAATAAGAATTTTATGGATTTAGTTCTAAATGCATACTTTAAACGTTCTTCAGTAATAAGAAATAAAAGGGGATAGCACCTTTTCCCACACAAACATGCAGTAACCAGAATAATTAGAAACTTGTATACTTTATTCACTAAAAGGAATTGCCTGAGTTTGTCAAATGTCACTAGAAATTAAGCAAATGAGCAAATGCTATGGAGAATTTTTTCACTCTAAACATTTTTCCTTATTCAGAAGCTTAAAATCGACCCCAAAATAAGAAAAACAATCCCCTAAATATAAATGTTTAATGTTTAAATCTGTACAATAACTCTAACTAGTGGAAAGGGGGCTAAAAGAAGACAAAGAGGAAAACTTTCATGTTAACTGACTGTCCAAAAATAAATTTTCCACCCTGTAAAGACATGAAATGCTAGGTTGTGTTCTTAAACATAGTCCTACTATGTGACTGTTCTCAGTGAGTAATTATGAATTGATGCATTACAAAATAGAAAAGAAGTTGAAAAACAATTAGAAGCATCTACCAAATCTATTTATAAGTATCTAATGTATTTATTTATAAATAACTGAACTTGTTTCTGTCAGTGAAGAAGTTTAGGTATTTATAAAACACAGATGGCTCTTCTCTTATCCCCAATTTCCTACAAAGACAGGTCTCTACTGGCCCTAGGCCAGCTCAGAAAGGACACTCACTTTCAGCTGAGTTATTATTGTTGACAACAAACAAAGCACAACTGCTGGACTTTGGCATTTCTCCAACACAACTGCCCCACAACTCACCTCAGTAAATTTTGTATTCTTACCTTGAACAGAATCCATTTTAGCTTTAATTAACATTCTCAATCTTGCCACCTCTTGTCTTTTTAGTTCATCCAGCCGTGTTCTCACATGGTGGCTTACTAAATCAAGCTCTCTGCTTAGCTTTCCACTCTGTTGAAAAAAAACAAAAGTTATGTATAAAAACTACAAGAAAGTAGTTTTTAGGATTAGACATGAGCTGCGAGACAGCAGACTAGTGGCAGTCTTTGGCAATACTGCAGCACTCAGTGTAAGAATCTCACCCTTTTTCCAAAGAGCAGATTCAAAATTTTTATGCCTATGGTTATAGAAACAGAAAGGAATCCTAAAAGCTTGCTGAAAAGAGAATTTCTGTCCTGCTCCAGATTTCTATTGCTCCAATTTCTATCTTTGCTCCAAAGAGCAAAACCATAACCTTGAAGGAGCAATGCCTAATGTTTCTGACAAGTTTCTTGATCAAATGTTCTCAACTTAGTTCAAAAGAACTGTGAGAAACACATGAAGTGCTGTGCTCTTCGTCCCCTCAATGAGGGCTGTAAGATTTGAGGGAAAGTACAAACATGACAACAGCCACCAATATGTATTGCAAGAACCTTGAACAGCAATAGTCAAGGGTTACACTAGATGGAGCACAGAAGAAGCTAAAAGTTGCCAACACCAACACGAGGGATTAAAGGAAATACAAAAGGCAGTATCTCCTCTTTAAGTCCGTCATTTTAGACTGTTTCCTACCCATCTCTTGCTGAATTTCTAGCTCAAAAAGGGGGAATGCAGAACAACCACCACCTAGAGCCAGGAACGAAAGAGTAAAAGACAACAACGTGGGGAGGTTTTGGACAGAGTGTTATGTGGAGTGGCACAAGAGACAGGACAGAAGCAGAGAAAGCCAGAGGTCTGGTTTATTCCTATATCCACTGACTTTACTGCTAGCACAACTCCTCAATATCCCCAGACATTAAAATCTGTCTTGTAACTCTTTTCCATGTCATCATATGTATTTGTGACTTACTGTCTTAGTCTCAGAAAGCAAATATATCTCTGAGTTCAAAACAGTGTTCCAAATTACTCAACAGGCAACTACATATGAGAACTATTATAGCAGCTATTTTGATGTACCTACCTGCATAAAGTCTGAAACTACCTTTTTAGGAGATAGGCAGCAGGCAGAAACTATGCGTTCAAGTGTATATTGTTGCTGGGGTTTCTTTTTTGATTTTCTCATTTTGCTATGGGAATATTCTTTAATGAACAGAAGTTCTGCTCCCCCTTGACTACAGACAAAGATCTAGTAATACACCTAATTAAATAAAAATGAAATTTAAGCTCACAAAAATTGAGAGGAGTATGACCAAAAAAAAAAGGAAGAAAGAATACAACATACATGGCTCATGATGTTGGATTTAATTAACCTTAATTTAACTCTTTTTTTGAACCTACCTTTATTTCCTCTATGTCAGCAGTCTGGAGTTTCTCCCTGAAATGTTTATCAGTTTCCAAGACATCTATCACTTGCCTGAGATATTCATCATAATAAAGTCCTGTATCCTTAAAAAAAAAAACAAACAAACAAAAAAGGTGAAATTGAGAAAAGAATATACTGCCAAACATTTAGCTCTGTTTAAATACAATTATTGAACTGACACTCTAATCTCAGCAACACAGGTATTATGGTGTCTTACATGTCTTTGTTTTTTCCAATTTGCATCATTGCCCTATAGCAACTTATAATTCATTTGTTTCAGCAACTGACAAGACGAGAAAATTGTTTAGGAACCTGTCATGTTAATATAGTGTGGCTTTTTTAAAACAGTGCAATGGATTCATTACTGTTCCATTTGGAACATGGAATTGGAATCAGCAAGCAGAATTTCTTAGGCCACCACCCAGTCCTTTGAAATAAGTCTCTGTGGAACAGTAAGTTCTTCCTACTGTAAGCTGAGGAATCCCTTCCAGGTGCCACCCCACCATCAGCAGCTCATTAAAAAAAAAATGAAAGAACAAATTTAAGCAGAACCTCCCCATAATAGATGGCAGAGCCTATGACAGTCCTGGCTAACATTAGTTTCCTTCCTGCAAGTAACTCCAATAAAGAACATGCAAATTTCAGAAAGGGAGTTTCCTACCCCCAGATTACTGACAATTAGGAAAAACACTTGGCAGATAAATTTCTTCGCACTTACTGGATTTTCTACCTTCTCTCCTTCTACGTGGCTTTCTCCTTTGACTTTTGTCTTATCTATGTCTATAGGTACAGCTTCCAGGGCCATTAGGAGACATGTCATCAGCAAAAGACACTGCTGGGGCAGGACAGATAGCCACTTCATCTGAAATGAGATCAAGTCACAAAAATTAATATAAATGATGTTATCATACTGTACTGATCAGTATTTTTTGACATTCCTACACAGAAACCTGTAATAACTCCCTTTCCGCATGATGTTCTGCTCTCAAGGAACACTAAAACTCAAAGAATTAAATACAGCTTTATTTTTAAAGGCCATTATTATGCAAACGTATTTCCTCAGATTAACTCAGAGTTGTGTGCCAAACCTAAGTTGTACTGTAAATGGTAAGAGGTTTGTAGCATGTGAAGGTATTATCAATAACAGGTGGGAACACCTGTTTAGGATGTCCAAGTCTCTAATATTGACATTCCTACTCTGATCATGTCTTTGCTGAATTTATTGACAAACTCCTAAAGACAATCATTGACACTGAATCAGATCTTAGTGTATGCCCGTGGTTTTTATGTTTCAGTAAGTCAACATCCCCTCCAAAATTTACTTGCAGGAGTAGTATTTTACAATCCATGTTATAACTGTATTTCAGGTTGACAGACATTAGTGAAAAAAGCGTTGCTGAGGCTGGGGCTTTACTAAGCCACTCTCCCCTAGACTTACTTTGTTGTCTTACGTGGATCTAATTCACACATAGTTTGATAAACACTAAGCACTCTGAGTTCTTGACCTCTGTCTTCTTCCCCTCCATCAAACCTGGTTGAAAACAGCTCAATTCAGTCAGAAACTGATAAGATGGAACACTTAAAGGGTGTGAATATAAAAATCTAGCTAAAAGAAGTAATGATGGTGATCCAGCATCTGACAGCAATGTCAGGCTCTTGAGACAATCTGTCCAGTCCAGCCTGTGACACTCCACAGTCTCTGGTTAATGTATAAAAAGTTTGAGCAAACTCCAGTGCTACATTAGTAACATAACTCACCTCCTGGAACATAAAACTTGCCAAAGACTGTTTAAAATTAGCTTAGGTATGTCAAAGAAAAAGACGTAACATTCAAGAAATGTGCAGTCAAATCAAAAGTATACCTGCTACAAGGCAAATTTCTGTACAAGGGCTTTATCTGGTCATGCAAGTAATGCTGTCAAAAGTACTTATGTGCACCAGCAACAAACCTCTCTTTAGGGGAAGGGGGGAGAGGGGCAAACTGTAATTATGGTGTCAGTGCCAGTTTTCCTGACTACATGATATGGTACTTGACAGTGAAACATTGCTTTTGCTTGGATTAAGCTGCCCTTTACTACAGCAATAAATATACATATTTATAAATAAATACACATATTACGTATTCAATATTAAGCATTGTTGACACCCTTTATTCAGCCTTATCCAACTGCTAGGAAATGAAAGCACTCTTATAAAAAAAGAAAGAAAAAAGAGGAAGAAGCATGAGAGATGTGCAGACGTATTTTTGTTTTGTTGAGGATGAGGAAATAGCTGGAGATAAAAATATATTCACTTATCCATCTATTGTTTTATATGTCAAAGGTTCAAAAATTACAAGAATTCTCTGAAACTGTTTTTTCTTAATCACTTCTTCAGCATAAGGAGCCTAAATGGATTATGCTCTGCAAATACCTGTTACTTTATTTAAATTTAATTTTTAAATTAATTTTAAAAGTTACAAGCATCTGATCATTCCTAGATGGGACAGCAAGAGCAATTGTTGCTGCCATATTGAGCGCATGAGATTGAACATCAGCACTACTGTCGGATCCACAACAAGTCTGATTAGCTTTGCCAAGATTATGACTTTACAACAAGCACACAAACACAAAAAATCCCAGACCCAGACTGATTTGCTGGAACTGGTAAGGTAATTTCTATACTACTACACAAGCTGTTGGTTTGCAGGGAGTTACAGAGCTGATAAGTGATTTTTTTCACTGTTGCTTTTGTTCACTCTTGCTTTTAAAGATGCCAAATTTGCAGTACTTTGGATGGTTTTAATTAGAGTATTGTATAAATGCTGTGCCTAGGTTTGTTAATTTCCACAGGATTTAATTCCAGGAAATGATAATAACTTAAATACTAGGTTTTCAATTCTCCTAGTCTTGATGTAGATGCCAAGACTGAGTATTTCTGAGTATTTAACTGGATAACTTCTGTAAACCAAACTGCCAAGTTAACAGACTTGCCTAGAAGTCTCAGGCCAGGCCAGGTTACAAGGGCAGATCAACAATGCTGTTGGAAAGTCCCAAACTAGAGCCATCAGTTGAGTCTGTATCCATTAGTGGCACAGCTCATTTTACGTATGGATAACAATAGTAAGTTAATATATCTTATGCAGGCCCTCAGTTCTTTCAGCTGGCAGACAACCATCACCCTACTGTCACTTAATTTCTTCTGTCTTTCATGGACAAGATCAACTGATTTTTGACCTCTTTTTTCCAAAAGTACATTGACTCTGGCACCAGACATGGCACTCACTGATGTCTGTTATTTTATCCTTACCAAGACATACCAATGTACCTGTCAACATACAAACACAGCTGGATCACCACATGGGCTTTAATACAATGAATTGGAAGTGGAAATAGCTTAACTTGAGCAGCAGGTTGGATAGAAATAGAAAATAGTATTTCTGTAACAGACGTGGTATATGTTATGGCATGTAGTTGCACAGATAATATATGTTCTGTAAACCATCTCCTCTCTGAACCTCTCATCCATTTATCTCATTCAATTACCCCCTTAGTTTTTGTATTGGAAAAGATGTAAACATTTTATTCTTAATTACCATTTCCATATTATAGCTCTCCAAGAGCAATCATACACCAGCCTAAAGATGCTAGCTTACCTATTGATTCCTTTTATGAAAGCTTTTCCATACCTTTGATCATGCTTGCTACTCTTCCCTGAATCTTTTCTGGTCCTTTAATGCCTGATTTGAAATAGAACCTTGGGTGGCCTGGGCTATGCTACAGATTTTATTGGGGCATTATTTCTTAACAAAAATGTTTATAAACTCTATAGGTAGGACTAGGAATATTTGCAAGGTGATGGTTCCCTTTCTAAGCAGACAGAGATACAGTTGTGAGGAAGCCATTGTACTTTTCAGAGGAAAGAAAATAGGGGGAAAAAAAGTAAAAGTAAGGCAAACACTTAATTCAGTATCTGTCAGTATCTGATCTATCATCATTCAATAGGCAATAACTGAACCTCAAAATCCACTTTGAGAGATTCTGGATGAGCAGCCTGGGCAATAGATTCAGTAAACACAGAGCACCACAGCTAAAAAGAAGCACAGGTAAAACAAAAATCCACCTTTCTGAAATTCTTGAAGAGTATAAATGGGGCAGTCTAGTAAATTGTAAGTTAAAGGCCATAAGTATGCATGAAGTATAGGCAATGCATATGAAACAAAACTAATAAAATTCAAAATATTTATAAAGTATGTGAGTATAATAAACATATATACTCTCAGCATTTTTAGAACCATTTTAAAAAGGTTATGTATATTTGAAGTATTCCTTTTTAAAAAATGTAGCTCTCTGACAATGCTAAAAATTTGGACCCAAATAGACAGATATTTTTCCAACCAAACTATTTTCATATATATATAATTACAGTAATAAAAGTAATTTAATATTATTATAAACCACGCAAGTTATGTAAGGTGTGTAAAACACTGTTTACACTGTGAAAATCATTATGTGGCTGTAAAATGAGCATGCTCATTTCAGGTAAGACCAAGAGGTGAGATGTAGTGAGATGAAGACAAGCCAGAAACTCAGGTGCTCACCACAGTTCTCGAGTTGACTCATTCTTTGCCCAAGGCAAGTACTAAAGCCAACACTCTCAACAATGACACCCAGCCTTTGATCCGTTTTAAAGACATAACTAATCTCTTTAAAGCTCCTCACCCACAATTTCTAGTAAAGTGGAGACACAGACTCTTGGTTTAGGCTGAAGGGGGACACACTTAAATTTTTAAGACTTTTTCCCTTGCAACTCAGGAAACCTGATACATAAAATGTCCACGGTCAATGAAACAACTGAGATAAAAGTAACTGTGTTGGTCTGCCAAACCTCATATGAGGCAGCACTGATCACCACCAATTTTAGGATGGGCAACTGAAGCTATATCATCCTTAACTACCTCTGCAGTAAAATCAACAGAACTTATCTATCAAAAGTCCTAATCAAAGTGCCACTAGGTCTGCTGAGTTTCTGTGGAATATGTGCTCATGGACAATTTGGGTTTCCTTGGAAATACCAACCTTTGTAACTACATGCTGTCATACATAATGAGAAATGCTAGATGATATCACAACACGTTCTTCGTATCTATTTGAAGTAATAGGCTGCTCAGGAAAGATGACATCAGGCAGTTTCATCTCAGGTTTTGCAGAGGGTGTTTTTATTGTAGCTCTTTTGATAAAACAAGCTAAAAATGTCACACATAGCAGGAAGAATTAAAAGTAGAGGAGTCCAAAATGGGCAAGTAAAAAAAATATAATTGCAGTTGACTTTGCAAACTACTATGCCTAACACAGGATTTCCCACAGTATTTTGAGGAACCCAATGGTCACGTAACAAGGGAATTGGAAATATATTTATTAGAATAAAAAATAATTATGTAGTGAATACAGAGTTATTGTATTTAGGTATCTATTAGTTGAAGACTATACTTTTCAAAATTGCCTTAAGAGAAGCAGGTGACTAAGATTTGCATCAACTTTTGGAGTGTGACAGTCACAACTGAGTGACTGAGTATGTTCTACTCTGACCTGTATTAGAAGACAGAAACCAGGCCCGTTGCAAATTCTAACATTAATCAGCTGCCAGAAAAAAACACAGCATGATACTCAACTTCAGAAGCTAGAGGGAAGAGTGAAAAAAGGCAGGATGAGAGGAAAATTGTGGTTCCAGTTTTTCTTCCAGTAAGCCCTTTACTATTAAAGGGTTCATTCCACTCCCAGCCTGCTACCAGCTACCTTCAAGAGTTACAGACTTCTGAGAAACCCATTCCGGCATGCCCATCCCTTCCCAGGCATTTTGAGTGCATCCATGTGTCTGACCCAGGAATGTGGTTTCTTCTGTTCTAGAGCCACCAAGTCAACAGTCAATCCTGGTGCTGCAGGAGAAGAGCAGTCCCATGCTCATTGCCATAAGTGGTACATATAGCACAGCAGACACATTCCTGCCCTGCCATGGGGAATGTTATTATTACTATTCTTCCTACTTCTATACAGTTTAATAGAAATATAAACAGTTATTGATCTGTCCAGCTAACTAGTTACTTTCTTAAAGACAGATGGAGAGAGTTAATGTTACAATTGTCATCTGGAAAGTAAGTGATTTTAGTCAAAGACAGGTAGCCCACCTGATGAAAAGGTAGCACAACTGTAATCTGCTGGTATCAGAAATCAATCTCATCTTTCCAATAGGGACAAACCAACATTTCTACTTGTAATACATAAAGAGAACTAATCATAAAATTAGTGCTCTAGAACTGACAAACACTGTAGTTTATAAGCAAAGGCAATATCATAAACTTTCAGGACAAATAAAAACTTCTCTGAGTATAAAGTATTTTAAAAAACAGAGTGAGAGCCAAAAGAATGAGAGAGTCAGCAGAAAACAGAGACACCAATGTATTTGCATGAACAGGAAAATACAATTGGAAAAGGAAAGCAGCAGGCTGTCTGCCAGCGATCTTGATCTTGATCCCACTAAAGTTAATCACAAATTCCTATCAACTTCAGTGGAACAAGATTGAACATTTGAATTATGAAGAGCTACAGGCTTTGAGAGGTAAGTACAAAGTGCTGCTCTAAAGCTTGTTCTAGCAACATTAACACAAGCTGCTAAACACAGCATTAGCACACCTATTTTATATGGCTGCCAGGTATTAATAATGCAAACCCCAAAATTTACTTTTCATTAACATAACACCTATTGCCCAGAAAACAGCATAATTCTGGTACTGACATCTCCATCACCTTCCTAAAACAAATTTGTGCTTTGCAAAGAAGTAACATCTCATGCCAAATTTTCTAAAATTGAGATACACAAAACCATACCAGGGTGCACATGTAGAAGCTCAGTGAGAGACTATGAAGCACAACACTGTGCTGTGATATTGCACATTTGCCCTTGCCAAAGCCATGTGTACGATGGTGGGCAATGAAAACATAAATCCATACTGACATAATGCACAAGTAAGCCTACCTATTCAGAAAATATTACATATGCCTGCTGTATCTGATATGGAAGTAATTAAACCTGTGTGAGACACGGTGCAGGCATGCAGGATGACAGCAATGTTCTCTATGGTCATGTACTGTGACTTCCTATTTTTATGCTGTAATTCAGAGAAATGAACAATCTTCATAGGCAGTGCTGAATAAAACAAACAAACAGGAAACAGATAAAATACATCTACTGATTTTCATCTTTCTAAGAATATTCTAACCTCAGTACTAGAATGAGATCTGAACTATGTAAAGTACTCCTTCAGCAGTCTGAGTCAGCAATGTAGCACCTTGAATCTGCTTTTACCTCTCTGAAACAGTGATATACCTGCCCATATATCACAGTTTAAACAGGGAATGGTTATAGATACATGGGCTTTTCCTTTTCTTTAAAAATTATTTGCAAATATATAAACTGATTTTACTCATAGAATCTTGAAAAAAATTACAATAAATGTTTTAAATTAGGCAGAAACAGATGATTCTTCTGCCATATTTTGTGTTTGGAAACACCAGTGTTAGTTTCTCCCAGTTTTTTCAGGAGGAGGAGTTGCCACACAGACACTGTAAGCTATCATACCTTAAGCAAGGACAAAGTCAATGAATCAATACTTAATGCATCTTCTTCACACTGTTTGTCCAGTGAGTTAATCTGGCATTAGCACAACCGAAATGTGGCAACAATTTTGAGAAGCAAGTGGAAAAACCTGTTTCTGCTCACAATGTTAAGCTTAACCTCTGGCTGTGGTGAAGGTGTCTCTTCACTGGGTCATCAGTCCACATATCCAGGTTGCTCACTGAAGACATGAGCAGCAAATGACATGGAAAGGGAAATGGCTACAAGCTGCAGTAGTTCTCCCTTTACAAGTTAACATTCAAAATACAGAAATACCTGCATACTTCCTTTCCCAAATGAAAACTCATCCTTTAATAATATACAAGCTATTAACTTATTAACAAGTTAGCTATTATTGCTATATAATTATATATAGTATTTCATTATCCTTCAAGTATTATTTTCTCTTCTGTCAGAGTTGTCTGCTAACACCATGATTCAGATGTTGCTTTTCTTTTTTTTTCTAGCCAATATCCAACAGGTTTCACACTGGACATGCTGTCCTAATCTTTTGTTTGAGCACATCCCACTCAGTTCTCTGCACCAGGAGACGTTCCTTACCAAAGAAGCATTTTGATCTTGCATGTAAATAATTTTGTATAAAACAGTAGTATTTAAGTACATAAAGGCAGCAAACTCCTTTTGTTCTTATCCTGTTTACTTTGCTTAAATTCTTTTCTTTTGAGATGGATTTGTTGTATTTTTTCACTGTACTTTAGCTGCTTCATTCTCTTTACAGCTAAAAGCTGGCTGATGGTACAGCTTCTTTTTTCAGCTTCCCAGAAAAGAGAGTGTGCCTTGATCATGCCCAGTACAACATCTGCTGACAGAACCTCCCTTTAAAAAATGCACTTCAGCTGTTTTATTAAATGAGTCACCCAAATGCTGGGGGATACTATATAGTAATACAAACTACAACTGCTGGAGTGGGAAAGAAGCAATTTTATGTTGACACAACGTAACAATGTAAGATCATACAGTGAAACAATACAACTGTATGTCCAAAACCAGAGATGGCATAGAAGAAAAATTTATGTCTGCTGCTACACGTGCTTAGCTCTGTAAAGCTACTTTTCTTCTTGTTGCAGTGTTAATTCTTCATTATCTAAAAACCTGTGTGCACACACACAAATACACACACATATTTATAATAGCACCTGCCTGCAGGGAACTTCCCTATCCTTGCTTCATAAAAAAAATAAAAAAAATCGGTGTCTACAAACTGCCTTAGTAACTGAAGAATGATGAAATATTAGTTCTTGTTTCTCAAAGCAACTTGCTTGATTTTATCAATTCTTTCCAACAAAGTTGGCTCAGAAAAAGATTTATGAAGCCAATGGTCAAGCAAAAACTTGTACTGAATTCAATACATACTTGATAAAGATCTTATCAACTTCAGAAGCAAATAAAAAAATTATAAATTGCTGGTACAAATACAGCTTCCTGCACTATAGTTTCAGTTCCCACACAGAGCATAATACAACGGCACACCTGGAATCTCATTTTTCATAATGCAAAGGGGTAATTTCGTCAGTGCTGACGTGAAAGCAACCTCAAATATGCCACTACGTCCAACCAATGTATTGGCTCAAACTCTATCTCAAATCAAAAAGTATTTCAATTATTCTAACAATATGCACTTTACTCTAGTCAACAACAAATGATGCTGCTGAAGTAAATCTTGAACATCACAGGAGTTCAAGGTACTTTTTTCCCCTTTGGAAAAAAATACAGAATAACTATCCAGAATAAATCTAGATCTAATGATATGGAGCCAGATTTAAAAATATTTAGGCACTTAATGACAGCTGCCTAATGAGATTTATGTCTGCAATTTGCTAATTCCCATTGATTTTTACTTGCTTAGGAACACAAACGTGCATAAATGTCCCCCTCTTGTTTTATAAAGAATATAAAGCAGGAGGAATACAATCATGAAAAGGGTCTATATATTTTATGAATTACCTATAGTGAAGAATAATATTTACAACTTAATATGATTAAAATGAAATGTTCTAATGAAATGCAGTTTCTTTCATTCTTCCAACTGTCAAATCATGTATAATACATAAGAGCAAAATCTGTTGATAATAACACGAATTTTGCCTCCAATTTCATTTGGTTTGGCACTAGCACCGGGTCATGTAAAAGCACATCCCTATCCAAAAGGCTTGTGTCTACTATGTATCTAACAGGAGCTTCAGAGAAATCTCTTCTGCTTACCGAGCAATCAAACAGCCAAGAGCACAATACCTCACTAGATAAAACACCTCTGTGCACAAGAGTTCAAATTATGGCAGCTCTGATAGAGGCTTTTAACTTAACAGTAAACGATTTTATCTTTCTTATGTAAAGTGCATTTGTTTAGTCAGTATAGCACTAGAACTATGCATCAATATTTCCACACCTCTAACATTTGAGTCAATGTATTTTACATTTTTTATTTTCACAGAGAACTACTGCTCTCCCCTTTCATGGCTAGCATTTTATTTAGATATGTATCACTTTGGGGGCGTAGCGTTTGACAGGACGCCTTTAACTTGGCTTATAAGAACAGAGAGTTTACGTCAGCAGTACTGCCAGTACTATGCAAGGTATGAAAAGTTTGCCTGAGTCTTATTAAAAAAATAATTCTTTTTGTTGTTGTTTGCTTGGTTTTATTTGCCTGATGGGGTTTCCTCAATACAATTTCAGATTCCAAATAACTGTAGCTCAAGCAGTATTACAGCATCAAACAAATTTACACCAGATGCCTTTTTATCCAACTACTAATATAAGTTTTAAGTGGACCCAATGGGCAATATCAATTTCTATTTTGGTTTCCCTGGGTTTTTTTGTTTGTGTTAAGTATCTTGCTTAGAAGTGAATGAGATTCACATTGTTCTAAACCAACACAATTTGTTTACAGATAGACTTATGCTACTCTTTTTTATATAATTATCTTTCTTGGCTGCCATCCAAGAGAATACAGTAGTGAGTAAAAGGGAAAATAGGTAACCATGGGTAGAAGGTAGGGTATGTAATCAGGTTAGTAATCTGCAGTTGTGGTGGACGTGGCACTGTGACTGTACAAGACCATTGTGTAATAAATGACAACTAGAGATACAACTGAATCCTAAGTGCTCACAGAAATGTAGGCTTCTCCCATAAACTTTCAGTGAGTTTTAAGCAGAGGTCCATAAGGGTCACAATAAAACATCAATTCAAAGTTTTTGAGTGGCTGTTCCCCTCCTAACCAGCGTTCACAGTAGCAATCTTCCCTGTGTTGCTCTGTCTGGTTGAGAAGGATGGTCACTTCAGAATCTGGAGCACAGCTGCACCAATACTGAGTCAACTACAGGACTTTTCTTGAGAGTGGGAGAAAACAGAATGACCAAAGAAAATCCCACAAAAGCAAACCTCCACATTGAAGTTGATCCCATGTATGCACAGGTGCTTCATTGTTCATAAGGTGATGGCCTCTGATGGCCTCGTGTTGAAACTACTGGATGTCATCTGTCCACAGCAAATACTTGCAACTCAAACAACAGAGGCTTTTTTCTCCTACAGCCTTCCTAAAAAGAGTTGCCAAACACAAACTCTTGAAAACCTTAGCCACGTTCATTTCGTCCAGAAAACGTTACCTCTCTACAGCCATATCTCAACTTTTTTCCTTTTTTGGAATATTTTCTGAGTGCAGTTGCCAGCCTAGCACTGCAGTATTTTATGGAGTTCCTCCAGTGGTATTACAGTAATAGTACAGTAAGACATTCAGCTCTGGGGTCCCTAGCACAACAAGGTCATCGACGTGTTGGAGCAAGTCCAGAGGAGGCAACCACAATGATTAAAGGGATGGAGCACCTCTCCTATGACGAAAGGCTGAGACAATTGGGATTGTTCAGCTTGGAAAAGAGAAAGCTTTGGGGTGACCTAATTGCAGCCTTTTACTATGTTGCCGCTGTGTTTAGGTGCTGAAAAATTCTCCAGAGCAGTTCATTAGGGGTGAGATAAGAGAAGGGTTTATTTTCCAAGGTTAAGATGTTACAGGACGCGCACAGCTGTGCCTGAGAGGTTACATTTTATAATATCATCCATCCAATCCCAGATGTGTCCACCCTATGGCCTTTACTCTGGTCCGCCCTGGGTCCACCCCCCTAAAATGAGTCTGGGGTGTACTTCGGGACCCCCCATTCATCCCATCTTCACCATCATCAGAGCACAAAGGGTACATGGTTACCTAATTCTTGACCATATTCTGTGNGGGGGTTTGCTGCTTTCTAAAATTTATTTCCACTACTTATAAAACTTACAAATATTACAAATATTAGAAAAATAAAAAAACATTAGGGGCTTAAGGCATCACTATCTGAAGGGAACCTGCAGGAAAGATGGAAAGAGACAAGGCAGATGACAGGATGAGAGGGAATGGCTTCAAACCAAAAGAGAACAGGTTTAGATTACATATTAGAAAGAAATTCCTTACTGTGAGGTTGATGAATCACTGGAACAGGTTGCCCAGAGAAGCTGTGGATGCCCCATCCCTGTTCAAGGCCAGGTTGGATGGGGCTTTGAGCAATCTAGTCTAACTGAAGGTGTTCCTGACCGAGGCAAAGGGTTGGAACGAGGTGATCTTTAAAGCCTCTCCCAACCCAAACCATTGTGCGATTCTATGACAGTAACGCTGAAAACCTCTGCCCTTCCTAGTGAAATCAGCCGAGTCTCCTGCCCAAGTTTCCCCTGCGGTTGTGCAATTACCAACCACTCAACATTTTCCCGCTGCAGCCGCTGCCAGCTCTGCCTTCCTTTCCCCTGGCGCTCTGTAGCGCTCTGCAGCTCACCCACCGCCCGGATCCGCGGGTACCTGCGGCCGGAGGGATGGAGGGAAGGACGGAGGGAGGGATGGAGGGGACACACACACCTGGAGCCGCCCGGGAAAACTTCAGCTGCGCTGCCCCGCAGGGAAGGCAGCCCCGCGATTTCACCGCGACCCCCCGGGTTCGAACCCGGCAGGCGGGAGGGCGGCGAGACCCCCGCGAACCTCCCCCCACCACCACCCCGCCTCCGACATCAGCCGTCCCGCCGCCAGGGCCTCCGGCACCGGGACGGGAGGTGCTACCTTTGGGTCCCGCTGCGGCGGAAGAGGAGCCGCTGCTTCCCAGCGTTGAGGCACCCCCTGAGCGCGGGGGCCGAGGGGCGAAGCGTGCCCGGGTGCCGGTGCGGTGCTCGGAGCGGTGCTCGGTGCGCGCTGCGGGCGGAGCGGTGCGACAGCCCCACGGCAGCCCCGCGCCCGTTGCCATGGGCACAGCGCCCGCCCCCCGGAGCGCCGCCATTGGCCGGCGCTGACCCCTCGCGGGCGTCGCGGAGCGCCCCGATT
>VYXB01003583.1:114953-132057 GCA_013397135.1 Pachyramphus minor | reverse complement strand
GGCGCGCGGTGACGCGCGCGCGCCGCCGAGCAGGGACGTGGCGGGGACGCGGGGGCGGGGACGCGCCGCGCGCCTCTGACGTCAGCGGGGGCGGGGTATGGGGTGAGGGATATGAGGGAGGAGGGAGGGATCGGGGTTTTCGGCGGGTTCCCTGGTTCCTCCTCCCGGCGCTCTTCTTGCACCTCGAGCGACAGCTCGCGCCTTACACCCCGTGGCACCCTGTGGGAAGCTCTCCGTCGCAGTAGATTGCTGCGGTTCCCTGTCCAGGCGTGAGCTGGGATGTAGGAATTCGAAAGTGTGTTTTCGGGCACTCTTCCTGTGTTTCCTGTTTCTTTTCACTCATTTGAGCCTTCAGACCCAGTTTTCCCTTCCTCTTAGGGAAGAAAAGTCTTAACCTCCGTGCAGATCAAACAATTTAGGAAACTATTTTCAGCCTGTGCCTTTGTGTAAGCTTGAGGTTTAATTCGTGTATTTCTATTCCCACCTGGTTTCAGTGTGGTACCTCGGTTGGGCTTTTTTACTTTCTGTACACTCGAAGTGTTTATTCTGCTCTAGAAGTGCCCAGAAAATACTCAGGAAAGTTATTTTTAGTGGGTAGATAAATACTAGCTGTGATAGCAAATGCACGGCACTTCCTATGAAATACCAATTTCTGGAATCAGCAGTGATGGTGTCACCATACTGTGAGCCTGTACTCCCATTTAAAGAGATGTGTTGAAGAACTTCTGTTGCTGTGTACTGTATTTCTGTTACTCTGATTTACAAGATAAGCATCTACAAGTTTTTTGGTTTGTTGTGGTTTTTTTTTTTTTAAAGAAACTGTTGCAATAGTTTATACAAATCAGAGGGGGTGAAAAGTGATTGTGGGATTTGCGCAGCTTAGGGAAGAAACTCAAAACTGCTGTAGGGTTGAGGCTTAATTATAATGAGTCCAAAGTGGTGGTTGAAATTGTAGCTTCTGGGTTATGCAGGTAAAATAAAATGGGGCTGTAAACTGTCTATGATGACATCTGTGGTAACAAAGCTGTTCCAAGAAACTGTTCTCTCTGCTTTGTTGGAAGAGTCAGAGGCAGGTCCTGTGTGGGAACATTCAAGCAGGTTTCCAGGGAGAACCTGCCCTTTTCAGCCACCTGCCAGAAGGCAGCTTGGAGGCACATTGCAGGGCAAGCTGACATCACTGAACACACAGCACAGCTTCCCTGAGGATAAGCTATGGCAGGACCAATATGAGCCTTGCTCGGAGGAGTGTCCTCATGGGACAAGGGGAGAGCAGTGACAGCCATTTACTGTGACTGTAGCAAGGCCTGTGACACAACCCCCCCACAGTGTTCAGTTGGGTGAGGCATGGACAGAAGAAGGGGAGTCCTGTGTGCTGTACCTTCTGCTCAGCAGAACAAATCCTGGGAAGTAAGTGCAATCATGCTCACAGCAGGAGGGACAATTTTTTTCTTCCTCCACTGCCTCTGCTTCCTCTTCCCACTGTTCCTTGGCAGCCTTGACCCTCCCAGCCATCCCACCTGGTAGGGTGGGTTGTGCTTCCCAGGACCTGGAGCATCAGGGCATTGGCCTTGGAGGATCATGCTTGGGACCCTCGAGGTGATCTGTTGGAGCTGCTCACCTCTATGCCTGCAGCTCAGCAGAGTTTTCCTGGGGTGCTGCCTTTGCAGAAGAGGGATGTGGTTTAGGCAGGTGGAGTGGTGCCGGGGGGCTGGAGTAAAGTCCTTCTGCTGGTGGTGCCGTAGGCTTTGAGGCTGGTGTAGTGTGCGTGGCTTTCCTGGAGATGCAACTGTTCTCCAGCTGGCTGTCTCACCTAAAATAGATGGGGTTGTTCAGCCTGGAGAAGAGAAGGCTCCACAGAGATCTTACAGCACCTTCCAGTACCTAAAGAGGGCCTATAGGAAAGCCGGAGAGGGACTTTTTTGCAAAGGCAGGTAGTAGGGTAATAGTGATAGGGCAGGGAGGAATGGCTTTAAACTGAAGAAGGGTCAATTAAGATTTGAAAGAAGGAGGAAGATTTTTGCAATGAGAGTGGTGAAACAAATTGCTCAGAGAGGCTGTAGATGTACATGTAGATATAGAAGGCAGATGGGTGAGCTCTGAGCAACCTCATCTAGTTGAAGATGTCCCTACTCACTGGAGAGTGGTTGGAGTAGTTGCTCTTTAAGGTTCCTTCCAACCCAACCTCTGCTATGATTCTGTGGGTTTGTGTTTTTTTTTTTTTTTTTTTTTGTTGTTGTTTTTGGTGTTTTTTGTTGTTGTTGTTGTTTGGTTTTTTTTGTTTTTTTTTTTTAAGTTTTAGAGACAAATAACCAGCCACTGAAAGGTAATAAATTCTTTTTTCTTCTCACAGGCCCCATGCTGTTGTCAGGCCTGCTGCTTCAGTGGAGAAGATTTCAATCATAGCTTTGACTGTTTTGAGGTTGGTTTTACTCTCTCCCAATCACAAGCTGGTAAGTACTGTAGCCTAGTTAGTTGTGCTACTTATTTTTCTCTCTCTAAAAACTATGTGGCTGTTTCATGTCAGGCTCCTTTAACTCCTTTGACTGAAGGGTGGAGAACCTCTACGAAGGGTGCATCCCCAGCTTTTTGGGGCTGTGTCAACACCACCTCTGATGATAGTAACTAATCAACTATGCAAAGGAACATGGAAAATGAGGTGATTGGTAACAGCCAACATGGCTTCTCCAGGGCAAATCATGCCTGAAAAATTTACTTTAGCAAAACAGAAGGAGATGTGTTCAGAGAAACAGGCACAATCTTCCCTCTGAAAATACTTTGAGTTGGAACAGGAGCAAGACCCATTCAGAAGGCAGAAGAAAAGACTAGAGTAAGTTGAGGGAGAACTGTTCTAAAGGTGTAGAAAAGTATTAATACTGGTACAGGACATGAGGATAATTTCAAATTTGAAGCAACATGGAGAAGTCCCAAAGAGAAGACAGAAGAGGAATGATATCTTGTGTAAGAAGGAGGTAAGACTTAAAAGTTGGTACAAGCAATTTTGATACTCTTAACTGAGGAGGGGGTGCCTTGAAAATGAGATGATAATAATTAACAGCAAGAAAAACAGGAAGTAAAAAGTAGGGTACTGTGGTTGCAGCAGGAAGTGTATCACTTACAGCAGTCTTTTGGTTTCTCATTTCCAGTAATGGAAATATTCTTTAAAAGTAGAACAAAAAGTCTTGTGGTAAAGGACATATAGGGTATATGTGTGACACAGATCTCACACACAGCAAGAAGTAATACAAATGTCTCATTAAAGGAAAAGGTAGCACTTGATTCCTGATGCAGTTCTTATTTGATTTCTCATGAAAATCAGTATTTTTTTTTACTTTTTTGTGTATTTTTTTTAACTTATCTGCAGTTTCTATAATGCCATTCTCGCTACAAAGCAGATAAGTAGCATCTGAATTTTTGGCAAAGGCTGAGTATCTACCAGATATTTATGAGATTGTGGTAGTAATTTTAAGAAATGCCTGTCTTTTAAAATTATATCTGCTTCTGTCTTGTCATAGTTGTATGCATGTGATTATCACTCAGTTATTGCATGGCAAAAAAGGAGCAGTCAACATGAGGGGTTTATTCTTGTAGTGTTTAGGGGTTTGGGGACTTCATTTAGTGTTATTTTTTATGAACCTTGGACTAATATGGGGTGGACAGAAGTTAGCAATGATGTTCCCCAGGAATTTATACCAGGAATCTGTGCTTCAGTGTTACGATAGATGTTCCCAAAGGGGGTACAAAATGATGTGAGAAAGTTTGCTGATGACAGGGAATTACTTAGAGTAATAACATTGCAAGTAAACCTCTTACTGTGGATCTGCAGAGCATCTGATGATACTCAGTTGCTGGGTGATGAGGCAATAAATTATATGTTAATAATGTAAACTGATTTGCCTTGAAGAAATGGCAGTCTTGACTTTTTTTAATCCAAAGTGGCAAGATTTGGACTAGCTCTCTTACTGCTCAGATTGTGGATGTGTAATAAGAAGGTTCTGTGAAAACATTAGTGCATTGCTTAATGGAGGAATGGAATTGCTAGGAAAATAATAGTATGAAATGAAAGGAATATTGTGGCATAAATCCATCGTACATCTCTATGGGAAGTATGATATGAAGGTCTACTTTTGTAAAGTAAATAGTGGCATGCTGAGGGTGAATAGAAATGGTCACTATTTTTCCTAACACAGGAAAAACCAATGAAATCATGTGGCAGATTCAGAGGTACATACTGAACATTGCTGCCTGTCTTCCCTTGGAATTGCATGCTACAATTTCTCAACCATCCTCTGCTCTTTGGATTTATCCCACCTTTTGGGCTGGATTGCAAATCAGAGTTAAAGTATAAGCTTTTTAACTGCTTTGTGGAGAAAGATGAGGTAGGATCTGGTTTATCTTTAAGGGATTAAAGTTCAGGGCACATTTTTCCCTTTCCTATCCTTTGTTACATCTGATTCCATATGAAACGAAATGTAGATGTTTGTGGACATCTGTAGAATGGTGTTGGCAGCTTTGGGAAACTGAAACCAAAACACCCAAGTGTATCTATGTGCTCAATGGAACGGTGAGGTAAAGGCTGCATGTGTTATTTGTTCTCACACTGAAAAAAGAAAAAAGTACTTATTAAAAAGTATTGTTGGTGTCCTTGTTGGGCCCTAGCATTATCTTGTTCCTGAAAAACTTGCTGAGGAAATTTGAATGTTACGAGAATGGGAGGATATGGTTGCAAGTTCTGCTCCATCCTGTGTTGTTTTGGACCCTGGCCATCAGGAAACGTTTTGTGTATCTCACAGAGATGAAACACTTTCTCTTCAGGAGTAGTATTATGAGCAAGATGTGTAAATAATCTGTGGCAAGGAGCTACTTTGTTACAGAAAGGGACATCATCCCAACTTTTCCTTTCTTTGATGAAATTTTAAAGAGAGATTTCTACAAAAGATGTGCTGGAGGGGAATTTGCAAGGTTTGCATTGACCTACATAAATCCTAGCTGAACATAAAAGTAGCTTAAAAGTTGTTTCGCTCTGCTTCTGTCACCCTTTGTACTTTATCAACCATTGATCTTTATTCTTTGCTAATTCATACATGTTTAATGCAGCATTGCAAATATTTTTCTTCACTTCCAAAAGTATTCATAAAAATAAGGTTTGGTGAGAATATTTGGAAGGGCATGGTTTGTAATTTTCTTGCCTCTGCTGAGCTTGTGTCTAGAAAATGGAAATACAGGCTTCTACCTACCACAGAGGAATGGAAATAAATCACAACACAAGTGCTTTCAAAAGAAATTGAGTATCCTGGAGTAGGAAAACTAACAGATCAGTATAATATTTTGTTGCACAGCTTGAGGTTTATTTCAAAAGATTGATTCTCTGTAGACATTTGCTTTTGTATCTTAACTAGTAATTTTACTGAATGTATCTAATTTGGATAAAAAGTTACATGATTGGTCTGATCGAGTCAAGACATGGGCAGGAGAGGGGGGAAACAAAGGTTTGAAGCAAAGGGAACAGAAAACCTTGTAGAGAAAGAAAACCAAGATTGCCACATACTCCTGCAACTAACACTCACAAGAATATGTTTTTGCAGAACCAGAAATTAAACAGTGATAGAAAAAGAATAGTCATGGCTTTAAAATAATTTTGGAAGCCCAGCATGAATCAGCTGTGCAACTAAATGACCACCATGTTATAATTTCTTCTTACAGGCAGTTTTAATATTGAATATTTTATGGTGGTTAGTGTTCATACTTAGTCTGTGAAATAGGGAAATATTAAGCCAAGGGTTCCATAGATTGCAAAAGAAGCAAAGAAATTATTACATGTTGTGGAGCAAGAGCCATACTGCAAATAAAAAGCCAATAAAATTCAAAACCTGTTGATACAACTTAGAAGTGGAAGAACTGCCCTGGGAACCAACACCTAAGATCTTCCTAGCATTAGTTAGCTATGTGCTGCCTACTTTTCTGGTGTTGACATTGGATTAAAGGCAGCTAATACAACCTTTCTTTATGGCATTTGCTGTGTTTGCTGCAGTGTTTACAGTTGTGAAAGGGAGTGGAGATGGAAACGTCTGAGAGACAGATTGAGCTGTAAAATAGATCAGAACAACAACAATTCTTCTGGACCTTATTTTCTTTGCTTATATTGTCACATCTTCTGGCCTTGTTCCCACATCCTTCCATATTTTTTACCCTCCCCCAACAAAAATGTAACATACAAGGTAAAGGTTTTCATCAGTTTATCTGAAAGCACTCTGTAATTGTTCCTTGTTGTAAAACTGTTATCAAACTCCTTCTGTGAGCCTCAAGATGCAAGTGCATAGGTTCATTTAAGAAATGGGGCAGGTTCAGTTGCCCCATTACCAGGGGACTGGCAGGAATGTCTCACAACATTCCCTTTTCACCTCTCCTCTGGTGTGTCTGAGCCTCTCACCAAAACTTCTTGTCCAACGGAACACAGAGAGACCCTACAAACCCTTCTGAAGGGTCATCCTTCCCCAACATACCCAATAAATGGTGTAGTCTCCACGCTGAATGAAATGGCTATACTTGCAGAGATGGGAACAAATATTACTTCCCATGTTCTTTTTAAATTGATACTATTTTATGATGTTTAAGGAACTTTACCAACTGAAGTGAATGCACAAATTTTATTTAGATACTTGCTGTCTTAAGGCTTTATCATCTGGTAAAGGTGAAACTTCCTTCATGACTGGAGATATAGGGTCCCTCACAGGGCTCAAATTTTTGGGCAAGTATTGATGTCTTGCATCAAAGTATTCTGACTTGTGTACCACTAGTGTGACTAGTAGACTGCAGTCAAGTTATTTAATAATTTCAAGGTTTTCAAAGCCAGTGAAGATATCAGCATCAGATTCTTTGAAATCCTCCTTTACTACAATAGTCCAAAACATTTATTTCCAGTGCTTAATGATCACAGAGGGATACACAGTTTAAACACGGCTTTAAAGGAAAAAAAAAGCTTTCAATTCAAGCTTTACCTCTGTCATCACATCTGTCTGCCTTTTGCCATTAGGCAGGCAGGGTATTTACCTTTGAAGTCCTGAGTTTGCAAAGGTGCCAGTCATGCTCTATTAGTCCTCTCTAATCTCCATGAGTGCACTTAGTTGAGAGCATAATGCAATATTTGTTCTTTAATTTTAAACTAATGGTTTCTATTGAGTGGCAGTGTTGTAAAAGTCTGTTTTAAACTTAAATGGCTGGGGCTGGGTCACTAAAATGGTAGATGATGAAATAATCTAGCAAGCTTATTTCAGTTTCCCTAACCTATCTAATTAATTAAGAGAGGGGAAAAAAGGAAAAATGTGGAAAAATGTTATTCACTAACTCCAAACAGTGAATTCTCTGAACTGTGATATCTGAAAGGGGAGATTAAAATATTTCTGAAGTAATTTAGGGTTAAAAGGGACTTTCTGGAAACAGTCTAATACTTAGAGAAGAGCCTGTGGGGAGCTGGATGTCTGAGCTCTGGTCTTAACCACATCCCACCATGTGCCCTGTTTTTCAGAGGCTGAATATACTCCAGGGTTTGCTGCAAATCCCCTTTATTGAGGGGTCAGGTTGAATCTTAACAAATTACATTATGATACACACTGTCACAGAAACAGATAAGCTTTTTGCTCTATTTCTTTCTGTTCAATCTTCCTTCCTTCTTTCCTTGCTTCCTTCCTTCTTCTGAAAGCAATGTAATACCTTTTAAGACTGGCCATAGCAGATTCCAAATTCCCAGGGATGTTTTAATTATCCATGAGATCAACCCTGTCAATTTCAGTGCAACTAGAAAATGAGTAAAGCTTAATTTCTACTAAAATCAGATTAAAGATTTTCTTTAAATGCTTTCAGTGTAAGCCCTCTGCAGCTGTTAGGCTATCTGTCCTCTTCCTTAGAAAACTCTGCATTGACTCCAGAGCTCATGAAACTGTGATGTGAGGGGGGAAAAAAAGGATGTAGGAGTGGTTTTATGATGAATAGGATTTTTAGTCTATTTTAACCAATTGCATTGCATTTGTGATAGCAATAAATTTAGGGGAAAAAAGAACCCCATGTGTTTCACATCTGTACCTTCCCCCTTGAGTGCATACTCAAAAATATCCAGGGAATTCTCTGAAAGGCTGGGTATGTTTCATATATTTTCAGGGTTGGAAAAAAGTCGACTTCTTCTCTGTCTTTAGCACAAGCTGTTAAAGTCTCTCTCAACCAAAGAGAGAGGTCAGGGATGATCAGTACTGTGTATGCTCTGCTGCTCCAGAGAGATGTAGTAGCCAGGAACTGCATTCTTAATACTTCAGTGCATGGTTGGGCCATTTTATAAGACTAGCATGTTGATAATTATTCTGTTTTTAAACATCACCTGGTTTTAGAAAAACACTGGCTTTTCTGATGTAAACCTTGTGGATTTTTGAAGGTTTTTAATATTAGATAGGAGGTGGGCACTTTACTTCACAGTCTCACGGCTGAGAGTTGGACTTGTTTTTAATAATGTGAGATTAAGGAGGACAGGATGCCCTTGCTAACAGAGAATGCACAAATAGCTGGAGGATCTAACTTTTCATTAGTGTGGTATTTTAACACGTAGCTTTCCTGAGTTAGGGATTCAGCCAGGAGCCTTTGGGGGATGCCAAAACACTGCAGGTGGATTTCTACATTGGTTTTAGTGGGAGAAAGCAAAGATAATTTTGGGGGTTTAAGGCTATGCTTTCAGTGAAACTACAGCAGAATTTCCATTGATTTAAACACAAAACCGAGATCATGCTTAATGCCATACTTAATGATGGATTCCTGACTTGGATGATTAATTTCTGCTCTCCCAAAACACTACACAGTACTCTAAGAAGTAGTGTTTGCAGGTGACATATATGCAATTTAATATTTTCTTCTGAAGGGTTTGAGATTTAGTTAAAATGAGATAGCTAAACATGTTTCCATTTAGTAGTTTCTAAGAGCCATTAGACCATTCTATGCTTTCACCACACACGCACACATTAACTTAAATACTTGCTGCAGAGTGACAATTTAGGTTGGTAGCATAGACAGAATTACCCAATGACACTTCTGAAGTGTCATTCCTTTATCTGTATCCTTCAGCTACTCTTCAGTATATTTCTCAAGCAAAGGCCAATTACTTTTCAAAACTTTATATTACAATTCTATTTGGAAAATAAGCAGTTTTCTTAACATTAATACTTCCAATTGCCTCAATACTGCCTGTGCTCTGCTTACTTAGGACAAGTGCTGTATTTCCCTGAAGCCTGATGTGTCACTGTTTCATTGCAGAAGGATGACTGTGGATCCCAAGGTTTGCTGACAGGTGATTTCTGTGACACCTTGGAGGACAAGAAGGGACATTCCCGACATGTTCTGCACACCCACACCTGGAGGCACAAGCTCACTCCAGACAAAGTTCATGACACATTTGGTTGAATTACTGTGATGGATGAAGTATCCACAAAGACAGTGTTTGTAACAAGGCCAGAACTGTGTGGTGTGACAATCAGCTGTCCTCTTCCTGGAAGTCTCCCAGTGAGCTGTGCATGCATGAACACACATTACTTTTTTTTCCTCCCACACACAAAAGCTCTGTGTCCAGTTGTTTGAGTGAGTTGTGACACATATTCCTGTTGTTGGATTCTAATGTTGTTGGGTTCTTTCCGCTGGGGGCTGACTGTTGCAATCCCATTGGAAAAGTTTTCTGCCAAACTCAGAAATAACTTTCATTAAAACTCTATCCAGACACCCTCAAGCATGGGTGTTTTCTACTCATGAATGTAAGCAGCAAAGAAAAGCAATAAATCCCTTTGAATAATGTGCCAATGCTCTACTGTTACATAACTGTCATTCCTAAGTAAAAGATGCCTATTTACCAATTAAAAAGTAATGGCAAGGATTTAAGGGATTTTAAATTAATTCTGCTGCTTCCAGGATATCTATTAGATAAAATCTGTTGAATTTGGATCATTGACCCTTAACCTGAAAACTGGTTTCCTCTAGGAAACACACTGAGTACTTAACTTCCCCTATGAAAACTATAAAAAATCATATACCAAAATACAAGGATTAAGGCCCAGAACCATGACAGATTCAGACTTGGACAGGGATATGAAAACATCTCATTGAAGGTACTTGATAGAATAATTTCTTTCCACAACTATACACTGTGTGACTACAAATAAATGCAGGACATAAGGAATTGTGCAATATTTTTATAATAGCAGAATATTTCCATTGCATTGAAATGCTTAAAGAAATGTGAAGTTGTTTTACTGATGAACATAGGGTTATTGCAAGAAGCTTCATGCAATTAACTTATGCCACAAAGGAAACATCAGATTTTGTCAGGGAGGGCTTGGATCTTCCATGGAGCTGCAGGAATTTGGGCAGCTGGGAGAAGACCCCGTAGCCTCTTTCTCAGCAGCCTCCCAAAGAGATTACTGTGAAAGTCTCTTGTGTGAGACTCCTGCAGGTAGCGCTGGTCTCTTTGTTTTAAACTCTTTGATACAGAATAATTCAAGGGGGTAGTCAATGTGAAGTTTTTATCATCCTCTATCCTTGGATGTCTCATTAAGCATGACTTGCTGTCACTGGGATTTTAAATTTCAGCAGGCTTCCCAATTACCTCAATTATCTTTGCCCAAGGAATGATTGCTATTTCCAGGCATGCATCCTGTTGCCCGCAGTTTCTCACTCAGGTTTTTCTGGCACCAGCCCTCACCACAGCACACTGCAGACTAACAACTATCCCACGGTGCCTCCTGAGTACATTGCAGCACTGACACAGTTCCCGTGTGTGTTTTCTAACTTTCCTGCTTCCACTCTATTCTACCAACTTTCAGAAGCTTCATTTTATTTAAAACCCTCAAATTATAGAAATCGTGCATATCACATAGAACACATCCTATCCAAAAAACGTTTATTGAAATTTCTTTTCTGATTAAATAGACCATCTATAAAAGGGAGTTGTATGGGGAAAAAAAAGTAGATTAAAAAGTTATCACAATGTATTTACAGAAAAACAGGGAGTGGAATATGTCAAATTGGTTTTGTCCAGTTCCCTGTTCTAGTAGCTCATCTGGACATAACTTATTTGATAAAATATGGGTGAATGTGAAAAATATTTTATGAATTTCAAATGTGTGCATTGTCATGCCATTTTGTACAGAATGTTGCCTAAACTGTGTGGGACATACAGTTTCTGTGCCAATATCTGTAGTAATATTTTGGCTTCTAATGCCTAAATTCTCATCTACTGAAGCAGGGCCTGGGTCCTAAAAAATAAATCCAAGACAGTATTTTACTTGCACTTGAAACTATCACCAGCTGGTTTTGTGGTTTTTATTGCAGAACAGAATTTTCTTGTTATATTTAATCTTTAAATATGTAACAGATATATAGCCAGCTGATATTGTATAGATTTTTGAGAGCCATATGCAGTCCTTAGACATGCTGAAAACATATGCAAACTGTTGCATAACAGTGAAACAATAAAAACATAACCAGCCCTATTTTTCTTTCATTCATTACTAACACTGCTATCCCCTTTCTCCCTGAAAGAAATCCACAGTGAAATATTAATAGGAACATGCTGTTGACTAAACATCTGCAAATCTAAGTAACAGCCAGCTAAGCTTGGATAAACAAGACACTAAGAAAAAGAAAAGTGAGTATTAGAGTTCCAAAATACAAAAAAAAAAGGCATTAAAAAACTAATCTAGGAAATTATACTGAATTCTCTAAAGTTGTAATTTTTGAGGAAGTAATACAATCTTTTGCTTTCTTTAGGAGAAAGAACCTGTCTCCCTCTGCTGGTTTTCAGAGGAAGAAAAAAAGTTTATAGATACTAAAAAAATCCCAGCTAAACTTTTGATACCAGTCATCAATTGTTCCAGAATTAGGTCTTAAAACTTGTTGCCTTCAAATACATAGGGGTCACCTTGAGGACTTCAGTGTCTTGATTAGCTGAGGATTGGTAGACTTTTGTAGTATTTATTCTGTTTAAGCTTAGTTAGTATATATAACGTGATTTTTTTTATATGCACATCTTTAAGAAAATATAAAAGATAAATTTAGGCTGTTTTGCCTTTAATTCAGACATCCTGAAGAGCAGCCTAACACTGGGGTCGTAGATGTAGATGCATAATTTTCCTTTCCTGTATTGTCTGAGTTTGTGAACTGTACAATTCAAATAAATCCTTTCTCTTTCACATGCAAGTTTCTAAACTGCTCTATAGCTGTAAGTCACAGGTCGTGAGGCTTTTGAAGACCCAGGCACATAAGAATGGCTACAGCACTGAGCACAGCTCCCTGGCTGTGACAAGTGCAGGAGGGTTCTTTGGGATTGCAGTGCTGAGGTTGGCTGCTCCCTGCTCCAGGGGGTGCTCGCACCTGGCTGTAACGCGGCGATGCGCCCCCCGCTCCCCGCTGAGCTGTCACCTCGCGGTGCCATTTCCCCAGATCTCCCCGAGGCGGTGAGACACACACACACGTGGTGTGTGCCACGGAGAGTGTATCAGCAGGTGAACTTTGTATTGCAATCTGCATCCCGATGAACAAATGCCTGGGAATTTCCACGCCGCGCGAAGTGAGCACCATGTCCTGGAACACGTCATGGATTCCGCGAAAATGTTTTTGTCCTTGGTACGATACACTCCGTCTTCTTATCCCAGAGGAAACGTATTTGTCCTTTAATAATCCCTGTGTTCCTACTAACAATTTCTCATTCAGAAAAAGGATACTCTAACAATAGACATCAAGTTTATTCCTTCCAAGCAAAGGCAAGTAGCAATTCCAGTAGTTCAATTGAGGTATTCATCTGTTAAATCTGAAAAGCTTACATAAAAGCATTTTAGGCTGAGAAGAAAATTAAGGAAATTTTGGGTTTAAAGTGGCTTGGTTTGAGGTTTTTATGTGTTGTTGCTTTTTGTTTTGATGGAGGGGTGTTATGTTTGGGGGGGGTGGTTTGTTTCTTGTTTTGTTTTGGTTTATTTTTATTTTGGTTTTTATTGTTATCATTGCCAAAACACATATGTTTGTTATATGTAGCCAATCTTTTGGTCTAGGTATACATGAAGCTTCCTTGTATCCCAAGTATTGTTTTAAAAGACGTGTGCCAGCTGCAGTTCATTGCATTTCCAGTTAATGCCAGTGTCAATGTTGTTAGTTATGCAAGGCAGTGGGAGCTGCCTACAATATCAAGTTGATGTGATTTTTGCATATGTTGTGTGGGAATGCTTTTGGGATGTTTGAGTATCAACACAGTGAGCGCAGTGCTTACTTTCTCCAAATATTTGACCAGAATGTCTCATTTATTCTGCCTGTGTTATGCAATTTAAATTTTAATTAAAACGTTTCTTAATAACTTGTCAGTTTTTTACGAGGTGTAGCTTTACCCAGTGTTTCCTGAGAGCTACTGTGGCATTTGGTCAATGTATCACAGACAAGACACACAGTAGCAAGGCAGTGATCCTGCTAAGACACACATATTGTGCATTGCTTTTATACAGGTGTATTAATAACTTCCTGTATGAGAAATACTTTAAAACTGATGTCATGTTTGCATGCGGGAATGTGTGTATCTTGTAATCATCCATTGCTAAGCAATTCTGCAGGCTATGCCATTGTTCCCTTCCTTGACTCAACTCTCTAGGATATAGAGTCACTCTACCTGGAACCTGAGCTTCCAATGCCAATCAGTTCTCTCTCTTGAAGTAGAACTGTTTTGGCTGCCCAGCTATGGAGAACACTACACTGCATCTGATATACAAATGCAGTTTCTAAAACTGGCTGGTACTGGCTTTAGAGTGTACCCAGTAAATTGGTACATATGTAATGTGAATTTAACTGAGAAACAATGAAAGCAGAGGCAAAAGTACTGATATTGGGGTTGCTCTTCAGTGTAAGGTGCTGGCCTGTATCAGGAATAGTGTGGTCAGCAGGACTAGGGAAGTGATTGTCCCCTGTACTCAGCACTGGTGTGGCCACACCTCAAATCCTGTGTCCAGTTCTGGGCCCCTCAATGCAGGAAAGATACTGAGGTTCTGGAGCATCTCCAGAGAATGGCAACAGGGTTGCAGAAGGGTCTGGAGCACCAGTCCTATGAGGAGCAGCTGAGGGAGCTGGGAGTGTTTAGCCTGGAGAAAAGGAGGCTCAGGTGTGACCTTTTTGCTCTCTACAACTACCTGAAAGGAGATTGTAGCCAGGTGTGGGTTGCCCTCTTCTCCCAGGCAACCAGTGACAGGACAAGAGGAAATGGCTTCAGGCTGTGCCAGAGGAGGTTCAGGTTGGGCATCAGAAAGAATTTCTTCACTGAAAGGGTAGTCAGGCATTGAAGTGGTGGAGTCATCATCCCCAGAGGTGTTCAAGAAATGACTGGAAATGGCATTTAGTGCCATGGTCTAGTGGACAAGGTGGTGATTGGTTAAAGGCTGGACTTGGTGATCTTGGAGGTCTTTTCCAATCTTAATGATTCTGTGAAAGCAAATGAAGATTCGAATAGCACATTCAGTTTGTGTTCAGAATGATAAAAGGAAATCAATACCTGTTTAACATAAGGCATCTTTAGAACATTTGGGGGGGGAAAAAAGATACAGCTGAAAAGCATAGGTTTAAATTATTAAAATAAATACAGAATAGCAGGAACAATTTCTGACAAGAATGAAAAAATTTCTAAGGAAAGACATGGAAGGTTCTTACAGTTATCATGGCCCTGGTAGGCAGGTTTAATAATAGTCTAAAATTCTGCACTAATCCACAGAAGGAACCAAATCATCTTTCTTATCTCAACTAGTACAATTCATATATGACCTGCTTGTACTGTCACATATTACATAACGTGATGGAGACTGATCAGTCAAAGAGTAAAGAACACAGAATCATAGAATCATAGAATGGCTTGGGTTGGAAGGGCTTGAAGATCATGTTAGGTCCAACATGATCTTGTTGAAATTATTGGATGTAGCAGCTGCCTTTTGTTCAGTCTAAGTAGATTAATGCTCTTTTGGTTAGAGATGGATGAAACATTGACAAATGGTTGTCCCAGGGCTAAACCATGTGGCCAGTGAGTCAGAGGTGTAACTGGGAACAATTTAATATGACCAGTATGTGAAGGGGAAAGCAGCATGAGCACCATGGTACTGGTTTGCACCAGGACCTGCTGGTCTTTGATGATCCCAGTAAGAAAGGTGCTGTGCCTCTGTGAAGTATCATTTAAACTGCTTTTTTTTACAATCAGCTCTATGAGGAAAGAGAGGATAGCACAGATAATCCTACACCCCTATATGTGCTGGGAACCCTCAGCTGTGCAGCATCAAGTGGGCACAGCACACTCCACAGGACCCATCCCTAGAAAACGGTTTCCCATGTCAGCTGTTACAGGATTACCTTACAAGATAATAATTCTGTCCATTATTTCTACTGACAAATGGAAAGGGTGTTGACATGGCAACCTCTTGCTGCACTTTTGGATAAAGCCAAGGGCGCACAGATGGTGCAAGCACTGGCACCAAGCGGGAGCTGCCTACAAACTCTCGGTACAATGGGCTACAAAGTTTATCCTGTGGCCAAGGGAGACAAAACAGGTCTGAAGGCTGGGCAGCATAGCACAGTCTAATTATTATGTGGGTCACTAACTCCTCCAAACACAGTGCTCTTGGGGCCAGCATCACCACAGGAGCCAAGCAGAGGAGGTGGCCAGGAAACACATCTCCCAGGAGAAAGACTGTAAAATGCAATCTGAAAAGAAGGTATACTTGGACAGACAGTCTGGAAAGAAACTGGAGCTTGAGAGAAAAGCAGTTTTCTCCTACTGTATTCAAAATTGGAGCAGAATTGGCTTATTGATTGTCAATACTGGAATGGCACTAGAAAGGATTGATTTCTCCTCTTACTAACTGACAGCCTGAAAAAACCCTGATCACAAAGGTAGTAAGAACTTTGATAATTTTTTTAATCTGTGTAATTAAAGTGTCATGCCTGTGATGCTTCTCCAGGAACACATTTTATGTCAGCCTTCCAAGTTTACGTTTTGCTCTTCCTGAAATCACCTGCAATGGTTTTCATTGACCTTACTGTTGCCAGGTCAAGATTTATCCAATAGAGAACGCTTAGATGCTAAAATGGTGGGGCTTATATACAATGACACAGAAAATGTCACTGTTAGCAATGTATTTCTGACTAATTTTTGTTATTTCATTTGCAATGTATTTCTGACTAATTTTTGTTATTTCATTTATACTGTAGCTTCTATACTGACACTTTTTCATTCCTACACTTCATTAAATGTTTTGTATTTTTCAGAATTTTGGTGTGCTAAAATTGCTGAATAAAACACCAACAGGCATAAACTGAATTCTTTGCTTATTTTAAGTAGTATCCCCTGAGTGGATGGAATATAAAGTTATTCCTTCTGGAACTCTTTTACATCTACATTACGAATCATATTGTTACTTTTAAATGCCTATGACAACTTTTAATTTGATCTTATGAAAGGCCCATTGTCTAAACTTTGTATAAAATCCCACATGCAATACTTTTGGGCATACTCGAAGCATTATGTTCTTTTGAAGCTATTGTGAAGGTCAAACCAAAATATTTGGTCTTTTTTTGAAACGCGTTGGTATGTCAGGAAGATTGGAGTTGACAACAGGGATCTGCCCGTGCCGGATAAGAAGTTTCATAAGTTAAACTAAGCAAAATTCTGTGTAGTGGAACAGAACGCAGAGGAACAAACCACCGGGGTCGGCAACTGGCAAGTGGTGAAAGTATTTATTCCTGCAGCCAAGCCCGTGTGCCGGGGGCTCCTCCAGCGCCACTGCCCGGCCCCGGCCCCGGTCCCGCCGCATCCCGGCCCTTCCCCCGCTCCTGGCGGCTGAGGAAGTCCATTGTGTCCGCGGTCCACCCCCCGCGACGGACGTCTCTGGTGCGTTGGGCGAGTTCCCAGCCATGCCGAGCATTCCTGGGAAGATCGGGCGATAAGGGGAGGAAATGACGGAGAGTCACCCCAGCGCCACCCTCCGGCCCCCGAGGCCCAGGCGCTCGGCCACCCCCGCCTCGGGTCCGCACCCCGCGCGGGGCCGGGGCCGGGGCGGGCCCAGGGGAG
>VYXB01003583.1:63358-114902 GCA_013397135.1 Pachyramphus minor | reverse complement strand
CCGCCGCCCCGGCGGCGGCCGGAGCTGCCCGCGCTGCTGGGCGGCACCTGCGGGTGGCGGGGCCCGGGGGCTGCGGTGCCCGCACGGCCCGTCCCGTCCCCGGCGCTCGGGGTCTGTGCGGGCTCTGCCTGCGGGACGTGCTTCCAGCGGGGAACTGCGCGACGGGAGAGGCGCCGCTCGGGGCGCGGAGCCGTCCGGGGGAGCTGCCCGCGCCCCGCAGGTGCCGGAGGTGGTTTTTGGACCCGGGGCTGAAGTCTCCGGGCTGCGGGGAGCTGTCACCGGCACGGGGCAGGGAGCCTGGGGAGGCTCGCCCTGCGTAGGGGGCACCTCGGCGGTCGCTGCAGGAACCCACCAGGTTTACATTTCCTTTTTCTTCGTCTTCTTGTTGGCTTTTAAGGGGGTTCGCTTCTCCCGGGTTGGTGCGTTTCTGTGGTTGCAGAGGAGTTGGATGTTTACAAAGCTGATCCTTAAACAGCTCTGCCGTTTCCTCCGGGAGCTTTTCCGATATTACGAGTGATACATGGAAGTGTGTGACTGTCTTACTGTGCTTGACTCTATTGAGTTTATTATTCTGCATCAACACAATAAAAACGGTGTACCTGCACCTTTGTTAGCACAAGTAACCTCCTAGTCCAGCTATGCTGTTGTTGGGGAAAGGACGTGGTATGAGATGCACTCAAAAGAAAAGAGTTTGGAAGAAAAACAAGATGGTTTTCTTAGTAATTGTTTTACTTATTACCAGTGTGATGCTAGAGCATAGCACAAATTGTTTTGGGGTAGAGGAGAGTTGCGGAAGTTTTAAATAAGAACCTTGCGTGTTTAATGCAGATCTCTTTCCAAAAGGAACTGAAAATTCAAGAAAAAACGTGTGATGTTTGTACAAGACATTGTGCAATATTCGCTTAGAATATAAACTGTGTTCAGGAGTGGTAATGGTGGATGATTTATGAAGAATCCAAAGGGGAAGCAGAAATGGGGCAAGGGGAATGAAATCAGACAGACAAAAGTATTTTAGTTAGTTGGCTTCGTCGTCTTTGAAGGCAACTGTGTCCCTCCTTCCCCTGACACTGAGAGTGGGCCTGGAAAAACCTTTATTATGCATTTGGGAGAAAGAGAAGTTGCTTAAATTAAATTGAAATCACTTCAGCTGGAGATCACTTAGCGCATTTGTGGGAGGTGGGGCAAGGGATTATAATTGGCACCAGGTTCTGTTGTTTATGTTTTGGGGTTGTGTTTTTTCTTCTAAAAGCAAGTTGAAGCAAAGCTAGTAAGAGAAAGTAGGAAGGGAAAGAAAGTTGCCTAGAAGAGAAAAGGCAGTGAGAGAAAACACAAGGAGACTGACAAATACTTGAAATGCCCTTTTGAGGACCGGACCACAAACCGGGCAACTCATAAGTTATTTAGAGTCCCATCTTCTTAAATGGTGTACTGTATTTGAATTTTCTTTTATATTCAAATTTCTTTTACGTCTTTTGAAGATGATCGTTTGTAAAAAATACGTAGGAGATCTCAAAGATTTAAAATTTTGATTGATTTAATAAAATAGATTTACCCTTCTTAATTACAATGCAATAGTAATCCTGATTTAGATACTTAAGGTTCCTCTCTCCTTTGGGTTATTATTGTCATTGTTAAAAACTCAAACATAAATGTTCATCAGTACAGGTACAAGTGTCTTTAAATTGATGATTTAGGGTTTTTTATCTGATTTGAGTAGCATTCTGTGTCATAATAAAGATAATTGAATGCCTTAAATGGAAAATGATGCATTTCAAAATGACAAGTAAAAAAAAATACTTTCTGAGTGTGTGTTCTTTTGTTTCTTACTTCACAAACTAAGTTGAAACTGGTGATATTTCTTACCCAGAGCTGCTATTATATCTGCTATCTAACTGGAGAAACTTGGGTTAAATAGTTGTTTTAGCAATAAAAATGCTGAGATGATGTTTTGGTTGTGTTAGGCTTTCATGTGGGACCAAAACCAGACCAGTATGGGACTGAATGCTAGATTTGAATTTTATTTGAGCAGGATTGTATATTGTTTGCCTTTAAACTGTTAAAGAAACCTAAGGCTGACTTATGGGAGCTTTAAAAATTGCAGTAAATTAGCACTGGTAGGTAGGCCAGTGTAAGTATAATGCTAACATGACTAGAATTCATAAAGTATAGTATGTGTTTTAAGGTCAGCCTTAATGACATTCAGATGATGATGTTCCATTTTTTTATTTTAGAAGTATTGTCTTTTAGCGTTTGCAGTCAGTGCAGGAATTACTTGGTATTTATTTATTTTTAGAATAGTACAACAAGCTTAAAAATGAGACAGTACAGCACAAATGCAAATTGTTTGCTTCATGGAGGTGTAACTGTAAACATGTTGCTCCATTTTAAGCAGAAGATGTGGATGTGTCATTAGTTACCAGAACCAGAGTTCAGTTTTTATCAACAGTGGTCAATAAAATCAGTTATCTAATAGAGCATCATCCACCCCCTTGGTAGGCGAGGAGGTCACAGTGATGTCAGTTTCTGCAGAAGAATGATGAAGTTGTTTCCAGACATGGAACGGAAGGAGGAAATGTTTCTAAAGCGTTCAAATAATGATAAACCTCACTCAAGCAAAAAAAGTTTTAGAATAAAATGCTTTCCTCAAAGCTCATGTTCAAAAAAGTTAGGAGAAATATTACTTCGATCTGTACCTTAGCAATGTGACCTGAAATTATTTCCTGAGATGAAGTTTAGTTTGTTCCAAGGGATGGTCACTTCTGAGTGCTTGCAGGGAAGAGTTTGAAATTGAGGGCAAAGGTATGTCTGCATGTTTCAAGTAACTTGTAATTTGAAGTTTACAAACAAACCATCACTTACAAAAACCCAGCCACAGTTGGAAACTTCCAGTGCGTAGGGTATGAGGGCCTCGTGGTCTTTGTGCTGAGAGGATATTACTGGTTCCTGTCTGAAGATTGGTCAGTGTGTGATGACCTAGAGTAAATAATTTAGCTTGTAGGTTTTGATATTGTAGTTGATGTTTGTAAGAGGTGCATTTAGAACAGGTCATCAATAACTGATGTGATCTTCTGTGTCGATTGTAGTCACAGTGAAGAGCAGAGCATGGTGATGGCTGAGTTATGAGGAAAGTGCTGAAAGTTTAGATGAGTTCAGCATGCAGCTGGACAAATTTGTGGATGACAAGGCTCATCAGGAGTCTTAATCTTAGAGAAGTTACCTCAGGATTCAGGAAGTACTCGAGTGGCAAATTAGAGGGACTAAAAGGGTATTTTGAGGAAATGCAATTACGTGCTTGTCTTGGTTTAGGTTTTTCCCATTTGCATTTCTGAAGCCACCCTTAGAGACAAGATAAGGATGAGATGAACCTTTGGTCTGACAGGGTGTAGTCACCCTGTTCAGTTTTCTGTGTGTTGTTAAAAAAACCAAACCAAACAAACAAGAATAAAACCCTTTAATCATTGAATCAATACATGTAATAAGCATTCAGTATTTTCTAGTGGATAAAGCAAAAAGGTACACATGAACTGTGTGTTCTATCAATTAATAATCAACAATTCTGCTTCATACTTCTGTGAATGCGAGGTTTGTTGACTAAGAAGCATCTGCTGGTTATAACTGAAACTGTGCAAGTTTCCTGCCTGAGGGGAAACTCATCTGCTGAAGCAAGTGGTGGAAATAATTTGGCTACTGCAGCAGAATCACATTTGGTTAGACTGGTAGGGTGATACTAATACAGTGATACAGAGTTAAACCTGGGCCAGAGCTCTGGTGTCCATGTTTCATCTCAGTTTATGGTTTGGATTATGTTTTGTTGAAGGTGTGAACTATGCACTGCTGCACAGGGAGTAAAGTAAGGTGGGGGAGGGTTGTTTTCATCTCCCTGTGTTAACAGCCACTGTACCTTGCATCATGAACTTCCTGCAGTTTGGCTGCATTTGGAATGTTTTGTGACATCAGGAGGATATTTGCAGGGCTTCCTTCAGGCATATAACTTAGGGCCATGTTAAAACACATTTTTTCTTCTGTCTGTGCTGTAGAATGTTATGAAAGGTGTTTGGGCATTGCTGCCTGGATAAAGCCCTGAGCACCCCTGTCACCTTCTCATAGCTGGCCCTGCTTTGAGGAGGTAATGAAACTAGAGCCCCCCAGCAAGACCCCTCCCAGTCTTACTTGTTCCATCAAAGTGATATTCCAGAATAAATTACTTTGCAAATCAGGGATTACTGCACCAATTATTTAGCTGGGGAATCAAAATATTTGGGGCAATGAAAGACTAGGAAAAAAACAAACAAACAAAAAAAACCAAAAACCCACCTAAGCCAGTAGCTAATGTTGATTCTGTGCAAAATATTTTGTGTTGCATGAATGTTTTCAAGAACCCTTTGAAAAGAGGGATTGGTGGGAAAAATAGTGAGTAGTCAGAGTGATGTGGAGAAAAACACAACTTCAGAGGTGTCTGTAAAGCAAGAGAACCAGTAAAAAGTTTGTAAAGCCAACTTCTGAAACGGAGTGCAATTGAAAGTATTTTTCTGTAAGGAGAAACATTGCAACAGAACTAGAATTCTTAGCCTTTGTCAAACAATGCTGGTAATAAGCTTGGCTGTAAGGCATGGAAAAAAAAATCTTGGCCAAGTACATCAGAATGAAACAGCCTGGGATGCCATCAGTTTGATTATCGCTTTTTTCTGGTACCTGCCTCAAGACAATACGGGGCAGGAACAGAATAGCAGGTATGCTGCTAGAGAGCTGAGAACAGAATAGGGAGAAATACAGGGATGCAAAGGTTGGTGAGTAGTTCTGCAGCTGATGGAACTGATGCCAAGTTTCCTGTTGATTTGTGTCTTCAGCTGATTGGCTTTAAGGACTTCTTGCCACAGTTCAATTATTTTTAAAGATTATCCTGGTAATAAATCTGTGGTGTCCAGGATTATGAGCTCATGCTACAGTTTTCTTCTAGCTGTGACACCCAGTGTTCTTGGCAGGGTCTGGCTGCTTGCTTTTATAAAACTTATATGGAATTTAATTATCTTTAAGACCCCCATCTCTTTAGCAGACTTAACTGAAAGTGTTTGGATTCAAAATTTGAGGGGAGGACAAATACGCTGGATAAGCTTGCAAACCTGCTGTGACAAATCTGTATGTGTCCACACCTACTGATGGGATGGCTTGCAGGGGCTAATGATGCAAATGTCTGGTTCCAGAAGGGGAAGAGCACTTTGTGGTGATGGAAAACACATGATCTGTAGGTAGCTGTAGCTGCCTACACTGAGGTTTGGCTGGAACATCACGACAGATGCTTGTTGGAACGTTGATCAAAAACTCCAGATTCTACAGTTGAAAAGTATGCCATATCTAATAATGGTCCTCTGCACAGTGTCCTGCATGGAAATTGATTTTAGTAGAACAGTTCATAAGCTTTTATAAGCACTGAAACAGTGGGGGGTGTATTTTTCACGGGATTTGCTGTTGATGTTGAAAGATCTTGAAAGTTGAGGCTTCCTGTTCTAGTACTGGGAACATCCTATGCTTGCCTAGGCCTCAAGATCAAAGGTTTTGTCATGAAATTTCAAAATCAAAGTTGAGATGCAGTTCCTGCTTTGGTATTTATGAGCTGAATGATTTGAGTAAAACAAATGCATTGAGTGTTGGTTCAGAGTTTGTACCCAGTTAAAAATTGCACCTGTATTTAAGCGGGTGAAATTGAATCTGAAGATTCTGTAGATGTGACCTGAAACGAATTCAATCTTTTGGTTAACTGTCTCAATCTCATGTGTAAGGGGGAACTTTATAATTTTGCTAAGTGACTGGGTTAAAGAAGCTACCAATTTTTTAGTGGAAAGATAGCATGTTAGAGCTATGTAGCTTTAACACTGACCTTTCAGAAGTGCTTGTGTACACATGATTGAGAAACTTCCAATTTAAACCTAATGGTATTTAAAAAAAATAACAGCCTTACTTCAAGAAGTCATGTTATGAGTATCTGTTTAGTTTTTTCTCTGTTTGTAGCAATTTGAGTGCGTCTGGCAGAGAGGGCTTTTGAACATCAAAGTGCTTCTGATTTTTATTTTTTTTTTCTTGCTAAGGAGTTTTCCTGCTGTGGCAAATGTCTCGCTATGAATTCCTTTGCAGATGATTAGTACTTTCCACAGTATATTACTGCTGTCATAGTTTGCTAAGTTTTCCCTGGTATCCCATAAAATTTCTGCTGTCTCTGGTATGCAGGCAAGATTTGTTAATTCTTAACTTAGCTATCATTCCATGTTAGGCAAATGCTTCAAATATTTTTATTTTTTTTTAAAGTAATGGCAAAATAGCCTCAAAGTTACTGTGAAAATTGCACTTGTTTTGAGGAAGCTCTGGCTACTGTATGCCAGGGCATTACTTTATAAGGAACGCAGGAAATGGCCTGACTTGTTATCATTGCTTCTGTATTTAGTGCTTGGACTCCAGGGAATTCATGTGCACTGATTTGTGATAACTATAAAGTACTTCTTGTGAATAAATTACCAAATAATATGTTCTGTGCTTGCGTAGCACGAGAACAAATTATAAATAGAATATTACAAGCCATGGGTTCTTTTGAGAAGAAAATTGTGCAACTCACCCTAAGTAGAGAAAAATGTTAACATGTACATGAGCATATGGTGAGATTACCTCTGCTTAAGGTAACAGGTTTTATGTCTGACAAAGTCATCCCTTCCACATTAAGATAAGGAAACTAATTTACATTTTGGGAGTCTTTGTCCTGGTAGAGGTGGAATGTCCTGTACTGGTTCCCCTGAAGTTTCTTACCACAAACCTATAAATTCCTTATTGGGAAATAAGTTCTTCCTGGTTCCATTTTATGTGTTTGCTAGGTTAGTGTATGTATAACTGGTTTTAATGTAAGCCACTGTAAGTAAAAATCTGGTTTAGCATTAATTACCATTCCCTGTAGAGGTTTTGATCTGAAGGAGGTGGTTGGACATCTTGTAGTTTCTTGGCTCTTGATATTAATAAAGTTTTGTTGCTGCCTTTTTTTTTTAAAGAGCATTTTACTCCCTTGAAATAATGAATGATGTGCAATACTCAAATAAAATTACATAACAGTACACAGGTACTTGAGTGATAAAAAAAATAACTTTATACACGTTTGTTTAAATTTGTCACCAAGGAAGTGTTGCTTTTATGGAAACTCTTCTAGACTGGAGCCAAAGGGGTCTGCAAACTCATGTCTGATCACAACTGGTCAAATAGTTAAAGGAGAATTTGCATGCAGTTAATGAAGTCTCACTGCAATAGACGGACTACCCTTCATCTAGGCTGCAGATAAATTGGGTGGTTGAGATTTTAGCCCTGCTTTTAAACAAAGCAGGCAGTATTGGTGAGGTACGGCTAGGGCAGTGTAAATGTGGTGACTTCATACAAAGTATGAATGCATCTGTTTCATTTCAAATTTAGGGGAGAAATAAGTGGTGTAGCAGATCATAACAGAGATTCATAAGTGATAAAACTAGAAGCAGTTGAAGAGATTGCTTTCATTTAAAAAAAATGAAATGTCTCTCACATTCTTTGAGTGCTTGGCAAGAGCAGTGCTCTTGAAGGTGAATAGATTGACAGCTGAAAACTGATTATTACTGTTACTTAAAATAGCGTGCAGCAGTTGAGATGAGAACAATCCTGACTCTGTAAGGATTACTACTAGGTCTTCTGATGACCTCCACTTGTTGCAAACTTCTGGTGAGTTCCTGTGGCACAGTCAGTAAATGGCTCAGGCTTCTGGAATTTGAATTGAAACGTGGTCTTCTGAGTGTTTGAGAGGAGTTCCCTGCTGATAGATGGACCTAATGGAATTTGCCCTTCTCTTTGGAAATATTGGAGAAATTTAGATTCCACTCACTCTCTGCCTTTGAACTGGGATGGCTACAAAGTGAGAGGTTCAAAGTGAAGCTGAACTTCCATGACAATGTTAACTGGTGAGGTGTAGTTAGCATTTAAAAGAAGGTCTATTGGTATTTTAATCATGCTTATACCTAGGGAGCTTTTCTTCTTCTGATGTGTTATTTACTGCTTAAAACGGCATGCAAATAGTTTTTGCCAAAACTATTGCAATTTTATCAGACTTCTTATCAGTTTTTTAAATCTTCAAACTGTTTGAAAAAACCTGCAGTCTACTTATAAATTTTGACAGAAATTTATAAACTGATGTGATTCTAGAAGTTTCCCAAGGACAGGACTTAAATACAGCAATCAGATTAAGTGTATGTATGCTGATGAGGCTGTCTTGCAAAAATAAAATTCAATTTTTCAGATAACCACTAATAATAATCTTCTGTCTTGAATGCTAGAAGCCACTGACAGAAATACAGCACTGTTAATGTGAAATTGTAAAATAAACAAGCAGTTATTAAATAACTGGGATTCTCTGGATGTTATGAATGAATGTGCTGTGGTAGCTGTGCACCATGTTTCTGAGTGCTAAGGAATGTATGTTTATCTGCAGTTGTGTCTTTGTGGAACAGTGACTCCTTGTGAGCAGGAGGCTGCTTGGCAATATGGAGATCAAAGGTGTTGATTTCAGCACAAAAATAAGTCTTCATATTTTTTTTAAAGACCCAGTTGCTGTTGTTGTAATTATCAATGCATTCTGGTGCTGCTTGATAATCTTCGAAGTTGTAGCCTAAACAGTTCTGAATGGTCTATGAAAGTATGCTCCTATTTTAGGTTTTTTAATAAAATTCAGGAAAAAGTCCTGCTGCTATTTAGAATCCTTAGGCAACAGCAAGACAGTGAAAACTGCACTTAGCTCGTACCATTGCTTCTTGGAAAAAACAGGTAGGAATTACTGAGAGGACTTTGCAAGTCAGGGTGTCCTTGTATCTGAAAATTTGACAATAGCAATTTTAACCAGCTGTAAGTTAATAAAGAGATTAAAGCCTGCTTGGCTTTCTAGGCAGTCTGAGAAGTAGGTGCAAAGTATATTAGGCTTCTTGTTACGATATTATCTGTGGCTAGTAGGCTTAGACCATCTGCAAAATGTTCTGTACCTCTTTAGGAGAAGGTTTAGTATGACTGCCCTGCTAACAGGAGCATAGTAAATAATTGAAGGCCACAGCTGTGCTATTAATGGGACCAGAGACGTGCACTATCTATAAAGGAACCCAGCAAAATGGTTTGTTTTTGTTTTAATCAATTCCCTGATTGCATTGAACACTCAGCTCTGCAGATAGCCAGTGGAGAGGACTTCGTCCTAATGGCAATATTTATGGCTTAATGTTTGTCAAACTCTGCAGCTTGGTATACTGATCGGAAAAGGATCTGGTGTCTGCTTTTTTCTGTCGATTTAGTCTGTGTTGAACATTTATGTGATTATCCTGTGGCATGGATACCTACCTGTGCCCTCCAAATCTTCTCCTTAAGACTTTATGCCCCAAGACTTCAGCTGTGTGGTTTTCAGGGTTTTATAACTTCATTAGTCTGTCACTGTTTGATTTTTTTCTGAAGACACCCTCTTTGGTTTGAATCTTGTCTTGGTACCTCTAACATCTGGTTTAATCTTGCTTTGTGAAGGGTTTCACTTGATTATGTCTTCAGACTTCGCTGAAATGTATAGAACCTCTTATAAATGTGTCTGTCCTTCACACTATAAGCTGTTGAAATGAAGCAGATAAAACAAAAACTTGGCCAGTCTTAAAGAATTTAGAGAATCTGTTGAGAATCTTGCTGTCTGTGTGGGGAATACAGAGAAATAGCATCACTTTGTTTGAAGCACATATTTCTGGTTTGATGCAGGGAGGGGAAAAAACCCCACAACCCAAAACCCAAATCCTTCTAATGGGTGTGAATACAAGGGGACATAAAGAGTTCAGAGTTATCTACATTATTTGCTGCAGAGAACTCTTAATTTGTAGATCATTGCATGACTTAAACTCAGGATGATTTGCATCTGTGAGGCTCATCCACTTCAGTGAAACTGTGTTTTAATGAGGATTGCTGATTATGTAAGCCTCCTAGCAGAAACTCATTCTTGATTTTTATCTTGCTACTTGATATGCACAGTAGCTGTCGCTGGAAGACATCTTATCTGCTGGCCTCAGCTATGACCTGACTCTGTGCAAAAGCTGTAGAATAGAGTACAAGTAACACTGAAAAATAACACAGTTCTTGTGGTTATCTCTTACAAGATTATTTTAATAAAGAGGCATAGATATTGTGGTGAATATGGGAAGTTTTATCATAGTCCCAAGCAGAAATGTAAGATACCATTTTTTTGGTGGTGGCCCTAAGCAAAAGTGACTTTTCAGAGTTTCTTGCTTTACCTAGTACTGAATGACACTTCCTTTAAGGGGCTGTTAAAGAGATTACTCAATGAGCAGCTGTACTTAAATAGCTCATTTTGCTTGTCCAAGAAATAGCATTTCATAAGCATTATTTTTCTTGTTAAGAGGGTAAAGTACAATATTTTCCAGAGGAAGAGAGGTCCTTCAGTGTCATTATGACCATTATAATCATGGTACAGCAATTTGAAAGGTCTGTTGTTTTTGTAATCTGTTGAAGTAAGCTGGAAGTCCTCTTCATAATGTGCTTTATCAATGCTAGATATTTGTATAGTCTTTGGAATGATTTCTACTTCCAAGATTGCACCTGTGTAATTGCTCAAATCTGAAAACCACGAGGTACCTGGAGGGGAACTTCTCTGTGTCTTGGGTGCAAAAAGAAACCAAGTAATTACTAGTATTTACCAGTGGGTAGAGAAAGAAAAATAAATGGGTCTTGAGTAATTCAAAGATCATGGATTTATTTGTGTGACTTCCTTTTGGTACCTCTAACAAAATAAAAATTGGTCTCCTGAAAATTTTACGTCCTGGGTTTCTGAAGGGCACGTGCAGCCTTGTCAGTTGGTGATGATGTATGACATGATTTCTTCTCTGTGTTTCTAATGTTTCATGTCCTTTTCAGGTCTGCTAAATCTATTCTGAAGCCAAGGGTAGACAACCAGTACAAGGGGAGTGTTGCTGCTTTAAATGGACATCTGCTCTTGCGGCATGGCCCAGATATCCAGCAGCAATGGGTTCAAACAGCGCTCGTCGCCTTCTCTCTCGGCCGCAAGGTCAAAAGATGTGGACAAAGAGGAGGCATTGCAGATGGAAGCTGAGGCATTAGCCAAGATGCAGAAGGAAAGAGGTGTAGCTGGTAATAAACAAACCTTTCATTCTTTAAGCAGTCCCAGACAAAAAGCACAGACTCATAGCAAACAGGACCATGATCTCATGGTGTTTCCAGAGTCTGATGCCAAGAGCATGGAAGATAAACTGAGTACCATTGACATAGAGAAGCTTACACATGCTGAACTAGAGAAACTGCTGCTGGATGAAGATTTTGAACCTATTAAAGTACCAACATTACCAGCAAGTCCTATTTTGAGCCCGTCTTTGTCTTCGCAATTTTATCTTGGGCCTGCGGGTCAGAGGAGACAGTGGACACCTGGGATACCAGCACCTGTGACATGCACTTTACCTCCTATTTACACCTCAGCTTCTTACACAAAACAGACTGGTGTATTTCACAATGGATTCCATCCAAGTATGTCGACCTATCCCTCCAGAGAGCCTATTTATCTTGGTCTTCCAAGACAGTCACAATACATTTCATACCCATTGGCAGCTACCACACCTTTCCATCCACAAGGAAGCCTACCTATATATCCTCCAGTACTCACACCAGAAATGGCAAAAGTATTTGACAAAATTGCAAGCACTTCAGAATTTCTGAGAAATGGGAAGTCGAGCACAGACCTGGAAATGAGTGCTATAAAGTCTGCAGTTTCTAACCTGCCAGCCTCGGAAAGCTGCGGGGATGTCAGTAAATTTGACTGGTTAGATTTGGATCCCCTAAGTAAACCAAAAGTGGATAGTGTGGAGACTTTAAATAAAGCAGAGGATGATGGAGAGAGGGTTTCAACTATGACTGCTGAAGATCCGTGGGAGGCTGTGCTCTTAGAAGAAAAGCTGTTAGTAACTTGTCACCTAGAAAGGAAAATGAATGGGAAATCTTCTGGAGCGACAGTCACAAGGAGCCAGTCCTTAAACATGCGAACAACTCAACTTGCGAAGTCACAGGGCCAAACATCACAGGTATGTAAATCAATATCTTTAGATTGCAGTATAGTAGTCAAGATTAATCACAATATTTAAAGATGCTTTAAGGTCTGGATTTGTTTTGTTACTTGGCTTGAGCAGTGTCCAAATACTGTGATGTTATGGCATATGTATTAGTGCTATTCAGAAAACTGAACGTTCCTACTGAATTATCTCCAAAATAACTCTGCCCTTGTGTAACATTTCCACATTTACTGAGGAAATGGCTGTTTTTCAACACACTCCAATAAGAAATGGAAATAATATTTAGAACAATTAAGTCTTTAATTTTGATATATTGATAAATATTTAAATTTTCTGAGTGGTTCACCTGATACTGCAAAATAAAAAGATAGTGATTTAAGCACTGAAAATTTTGTCTTGAGCAGCTTTTATCTTAGATTTTGAAAAAACAAAGGATTTTTTTTTCCCCTTATATTTGAACCTTTCAGCATTTGTTTTGACTTTATTTTAGAAAAGGTAGAATGGAAAGGTGGCATAGTCCAAGATCTCTTCTGCTTTCCTAGTGTCACTTGTAGCCTTTTACAGGACCACTTTGGTAGGTAGAAAGCTTTCCTTCTGTGCAGGAAGGCTAGAGAACCTTTAGGTTGTACTGTCTTGGATAGTGGGATGCCTGTTGGGTCAGAAACACTGTACTACTGTTCTGGAAGAAGGGAAGCCATATTTGTGTGATGTTACTTTTATCAAGCAGGGCAAAAAGGTGACTTCTGCTCTAGGATCAGGATCACTTCAGTGGAATATTCAAGACAAAACTGTCAACAGGGGCTTTAGTTGTGACACTCGTATCTTTGGACATTGAGCACATGCAGTCTTGTGTCAAAACTAAAGTGTGCAGCAGGTGATCAATACTGCCACAACCTCATCTGGTTAATTATGCCCCCATAAGTGCATCCTATTCTTTTCCAAGTCCAGTAAATGACTGTAGATTATTTAACTTTTCTTATATTTTTAAAGTCTTTCTGTGATAATTGCATCATAGAACAAGCCATTAGTCAGCTCACTAGAAAGTGAATATGAATACTTCTGGGGTTTTATTTGGGGGTTTTTTGGTAGAGAGTAGAAGGACTGAAGGAGAAGACTTCAGTGGAAGAGCCTGGCAACGGTGGTAATGGCAGAAAAAAATTGTAGGAACTGATTAGAGAGGGGGGAGTAAACTATTTGTTTGCCTTGGAGACTTTGGATTGTAACTGTTTTAAATCTTAGGTATCTTGTCTTTCTAGGTGTTTTTAATAGGCTAGGGATATGCCATAAAAAACCCAACTGTTATCAGTCAAGGATATTTTCCAAATTACCCCTGAATTCTTCCCACCTCCAAAGTGAAGGAGGTTTTTCTCAGAAATAGGAGTATTTACTAGACTTTGGCCTAAAGGGCTGTCTGGGTTTCCACTGAATTGAAATTTTTGGCCCCTTGTTTGAAGGATTTCCTGTTTTTTCTGGGTTAGTTGTCACTATTCTGGCAGAAGTTTAATAGAAGGCTCATAGAAAAGGACCAAAAAAAAAAAAACCCTAAACCCAAAAACCCCATTACCCCTGTTTTTATGGGATCACATTTTTAGCATTGCATCTGTGTAGATCTTGGGTCTGACTTAATTTTGCTTGTTTTCCCCCCACTCACCGTTGAACTGTGATATATTAACTCAGTTATTTCCTAGTACTTGGAGGGGCTTGTAAATTTGGGCTCTATAGCAGTTTACTGCTCAGTTTGCTGTGTCATCTGGTGATAGGTTTGTCAGTTTTCCAGTGGTGTTTGGTTGGTTGTAGTGTAACTGCTGATGGTAATAGCTGGACTGTATTGGATCAGTGCTTCTGAGGTGGTGTCTGTAGAATGAAGTGTTTGACTGTTGCTGAATGAAATCTGGTTTTATAAATTCCAGGTTTTTTTCAACAATGAAGTTTTTAAAAGGGGCTTTCCTGTTCATAAGGTCCAGTCTCCTGCTATTTGCATGTCACATATGAATTGGTTCATAAATAAAGCTCAAGCTCTGCCTTCACATGTGATCTTTTTCCTCCTGCCACGTTTTATTTAAAGGCTGTTCCTGACCCTCAGTGTCCTAATCAGTCATCTCATTTTCAGCAGAGTGCATTTGTAACTAGCTCCTAGCAAATGTTCTTCTTTCAGGATGGATCAGCAGGTATTTAAGATTAAAAGAATCATTTTGCTATTTACCTCGATGTGCTATAAAAGACAGTGACTTTGTCAGCTTTCACTGCAAGCTCTGTGTGAGAGCTTCCCTTTCATGTCACTCTTTTTTTGAAGATGGCTTATGAGAATTTTAGTTCTCTATGTGAGAGCATAGTGTGCCATGTGCCTTGTACAGCAGCATGAATAAACCCTCATTACAGGTAGGGACATCCTGCTTGGAACACTTCTATTGCATTTGCTTTATTCACTGTGGCATCACAACAGCACAGATCAATCCTGTAGTCAATTAATAGATCTGATTTTCTTAAGCCACCATCTTTTTCAGACAAGTTCTTAGGTTATAGCAGACTTCTGAAGTGAATGCCCAATTGAAGGTTTGAGATTGTTTCTGCTTTTTCTCCTCCAGTCTGTGATTGACAGATTTTGGCATCATACTCCCGATCTAGTCTGTATTATCAGAATAGCTGATGATACAAGACTGTAAATTAGCATGGTCATTTCTGCTAGGTTATTAAAGAAAATAATAAATAGATTTAAAGACGAATCTCTCAAATAGATATCCTTGAAACATAACCTCGGTCTTTTATCTTTTTCCTATCCCGTACTTCTACTTTATTTTCAAGTTTAAGTATTTTTCACCTAGTATAGTAGAAAGCTGAGTTATGTAACCCCTATTTTTGGCAGTTCTCTTGTATTTTATCCAATTTACCCCAGGTGTCTATGTTCTTCAAAGTATATTTTGTAGTCTTGCATCTTAACTAGTTTGGATCATTCCACCTCACCCTTTCTAAATAACTCAGTCCCACTGCCCTTTTAAACAAAACTATTTGTAAAAAATTCTAGTCATATATTTTGATTCTATCAAAATGTATGACTGTTGAGTCCCAGAATCAAGAGATTGCTTTGATCAAATAGAAGAATCTGTTTGTATTGAGAACCATATTTGTATCTATTTGATGTATCTATTCGTATTTGAAGTGTCTATAGGTTCAGTATTCCCCTTTAAGTACTTCAGTGTTTGTCACTCTTTCTGAAAGCAGAGGCAAAAATCATCATTTTGTTGTATTTTTTGTATTGTGTTCTCTTCCTTTCCTTTCCACAGAGCTGAAGAGTCTTGTGACTTTATATACTGGTGGGATTTTATTTGACAGGACTTTTTGTAAATTACTGGATTTTGGGTTTGTTTGTCATTGTTCAGAGTAATTGTATTTACAGACCTCTTCTATTTTTGCAGCCTGTGCTGATATGAACTATTTATCTCACTTGGCCTGAAGTCCTTTCTTACAAGTTATTTCCTGTTTGACTGATAGCTTTTGCACCTCGTAGATTGGCTCTTCTGGAAGTTAAAGAAGTTAAACTCCTGCTTGCTGCTCAAAACCCATCCGAGTCTAGTGGATTTTAGTTTTTCAGAGCTTGTCATCCTGAAATTATTTTTGAAAAAATGATCAAAAATTAGTATTGGAATTCAACTAAACAGCAAGGAGGTATTTTCCATCATTGCATATTTATAATAACATTAGATTTCTCTCCTTAGCCAAACGTGACCCTGAGGTCACCCGTGAGGGAACCAAGTCTTTTTTTTCTTTGCTCATTAGATTAGAATTTATTGTTTACCCTGGCTAAACTTGCATATGTTCACATGCCTTGTAGTTCTCTAGACTTCATTGAATTTAACAGCAGAATAGCCTGCAAATTTTGCTCTAAGTATTCAGAAGTGTCATATGGTGGCATAGAGTGAACATGTTGCATCACTGGTGTGACTCTAAGTAATCTTCTTCTGTGGTGCTTTTGTACTATGGTTGCATAGTGCTTTGTGTACTTATTTGCAGTATTCTTTAAAAAGAGTTCCTAAGTAGAATTTAACGTTTATATAGGCAGCTTCTTGGTTTGAAATGACTGAGTTTTGTGTTGAGTGCTGACCAACAGTTAGTTGAACTTTTATTCAAGGTGTTTACCTTTCCCTGGGTCACCTTCCTGTTTCCTTGTGTGATTTTTTTTTTTTGGTATTGTTATTGTGCAATTGCTTAGAGAGCACATGTAATAGATAGAGTTGCATGAGTTAGTCAGCAAGTGTTCTGCAGTTGCCCTGAAGTATTTTTATGTGACAGAACTTGTCTGAGATGTTAGAATAACCCTTTTAAATTTAAGGTTTTATACATGCTCATGAAGCTCATTCCAGGTTTTGTGGCTTTACAGCTTCCTGCTCTAATTGCCCCCTATGGTATTGCTAATCCCCAATTATACAGAATTTATCCTTTGGACTGATCACTGTTCATGCAACCAATATTTTAGCTGAAATAACTAGGTTTAAATGTAATTCAAGAGGCAATTATAGGTTGTATCTCTTCCAAGTTTGTGGTAACAAGTTGATTTGGAGGGGAAAAATGTGCTAAAATGAAAAGACCTGACAGGCCCTAGCTCTGCATGATTTGACCCCTTTTCTGAGACTGTCTGACTTGACTATATTGTCTGATATGCTCTAATGAAATTAGTTGCCTAGCTGACTTTGACTAATAATAAATACCCACTTACTAGTTAAGTAATTAATCACTACTTCAAATATAAATAAGTTGTGATGATTTTTAGAAAAATTACCATGCAGTCTGCTTTGGTTTTGGAGTTGTGGTTGAATTAAAGGTTTCTATGAGCATTGTAGAAGCTTTGGCTGAAAAATGTAACTGGTCAGAAGCCTTTATCCTCTATGTGCAATGGGTTGGACATGAGCAAACTCTTCAACGTCTTCCAGGGAGTATCTGGCTGGAGCTACATGAATCCTTCAGGCCAGTGGTGGCTGTTAGACTACGGACAATTGAGTTCCACCTCAATTCCACTGGTTGTTCCAACTTCTCTCTGCTTTTTGCTCACTCCAGCACTTGTATGGCTGTATTGTGAATTGGACCAGAAAACGATACAAATTTAAAAACTGCTGCAGTTCTGTGTTTGTGGTTTTGGTTTTGTTGGATTTTTTAAGTTTATTAGATTTTGTTGTTTGCAACTTTAGCTCTCTTTTAGTGGTTGTTTTTTTTGATTGGATAACTTAAAGATTGTGGTTTGCAGTTTTGGGGGCTGGGGGTGCCTATGGCATAAAGCATAAAAACAGCAGTAAATTGATACCATGAGAGTAGTCCTGAATTTCATGTTGTGAGTGCTACTTCCTTCCAGTGTGTAACTTCCTTCCAGTGTACAACTTGTATTTTCCTGCTTTGTAGGAAAAGGTAATTGTGGACACAACTGATTTGTAATGGCTCTTTCTGGAACTATGCTGAAGGCTGAATGGGAGAAGTGAAGGAAAAAAATATTTGTCTTCTTTCTCTGGTTCAGCCAAATCTAGCCAAATTCTAATGCAACAGGTCACTGCTGAGAGCTCAGGAACTGTTATGCCTGCAGTTTAACTGATAGTGGTGCTGTAAATAAACTACCTTCTGTCAAGGAGTCACTGGTCCAGTGAATCTTTTCAACTTAGTGATTGTATACATTTTTCTCTATATAGCAGTAGACATAAAAGCAACCTTAGACTTATGAAAATTTATTATCTACATGGGGCTTTGCTGGCTGTAGGAATATGTTTGCAGCTATTTAAATACTGTATTATCTTTGAGTTGCAGAAAGACAATGGGACCACTGGCATGCTGACAGAAAATGTGCTTCTCCAAGGAATTGAAGGGCAGAATCAAGAGCTGTCAGCTTTTTCTCAAGCACTTACGAAGTAAGAAATTACTGAATACAAATAAGCTTTCAAAACAAAGAAAAAAAGCTAAATGACTCATTTTCACTTAGCTTGACAGGGATAGTCCTACATTTGCTTAATGAGGCAGATTTCAGTATGTGCCCTTTTTCCTTTTCTTATCCCAGTTTTTCCTAGTTTTGTCCTGTTTTGTTTTAAGAACGCAATGAAATTGCTAAGATGTTGAGTACTTAAGTTTTTGGATTAGCATGTGGCCTCTTTATTGTTTTGGTCTCATGACTTTCCTCTCACTTTTTCCCTTATTTTTATAACAGTTCTTTGTCCTCAAACTATTTTTCTGTATCTCCTTCTGTCTAATTTTAATATAAATTTTTTTGCATGAATTTAAAATATTTTTTTTTTCTTCTTAGCTGATGCACCTCACTAAATCCTGGCTTTCCAACCCTTAAATGATTTCATTTTTATTTCTTCCACAACTGGAACTCTTTAACAAATAAAACCTTCAAACTTGTCCCTGCTTTGATAACGTGGTGAAGTTCCTTAAAGACCACACCAAAGAAGATGACAGGATACTCCTTCTGTGTTTTTTTTCTTACTGCCACAATTTAATGAGAGATTAATTTTTTTGCGTTCTTTCTAGGGAAGACAAACTAAGAGTCTTGCCTTTCTAACTTTTAAAATCAAAATCCAAGAAATAACGGAGGAAATAGAGATCTTTGAATCTGAAGGAGAGCAGCTATTTATTAAAATGGGAATGTTTATAAAATCAGAAGCAAACTCCATGAAACCAATTCATATACTTGTGAAATTTACTATTTAGCAACAGTAAGAAAAAGCTCATGTAAAATAGGCTTGTTGCAACAGTTTCTAGTTAAATCTGATTGTTGCCTTGATTCTTTCAAGACCCAGTACTTAAAATACTGATGGCTTTTTGACTGGACAATTCTTGCTAGAGGGTCTTGGGTTTTTTTCCCATTCTTGCTTTTGTTAGGAATCAAGATGATGAAATAAATTACCCTTATAGATGAGTTCTGTTCTTAATCTCCCATAATACTACTTGAATGTTGCTAAAAGTTTTGGGTTAAATTATTTTATCCATGTTAAATAGCAGAAAATAAAAAGCAGCTATTAAAGTACTGTCTATTCACTAATAGGTGAATGTTTTATACCCTTTGTGTCATAAATAAAAGTGATTCCCTTAACTAAGGTCTCTTTCTCAACTTCTACAACTTGGAATAACTACCTTCTGCATATCATTTAAATTCAGATTAGACTTCTAAAAATTGGAAGATGTGAAGAGTTTTGTTGTCTTTTCTACATAAAATAAATTAATTTTTTTAAATTATTTTTTAGCAAGTGCTGTGGATTACATTTTTAAAAACTGTTTCAGAGTTTAACTTCTACAAAAGATGGATATGTCCTGTAAGCATTAACCTGTTAAGTATTTGAAGCTATGTGGAAAACCTGCCTAATTATAAGCTAGGATTTTGTCCTGTCTAACTACTACTTGTGTAATTATTGTGAGCAGTGTTCTGTTGAGAGCAGAAAAATTAAATGGTGTTTTGTACATGCAATTTAGGTAGAGAGCCAAAGGTAGTCTTTACTGTTCTGGCTTGTGGTTATTACCATATTTTTTTGCTTTAGTCTTAGACTTCTCCATTGCAATGTTTCATAAACCTTTTCTACTTTCAGATTGAGGACCAAGTTTCCTTACTCTAATCAGCAAACAAACCCAGGCTTTGTGCTGAGTCCAATCATGCTGCAAAGAAATATAAGTGGGGAGAGTGCCAGTATCAAGGTTTCTATAGAAATCGAAGAATTCCAGCAACCAGTAACTTTTACATGTGATGGTATGTTTCTGCTTTTTAAACTGGAGTTTGCTTGTTAAGAATTACAATGGTGGGTTAAGACTGTACACTGAGCCTAGGCCAATGGCTTTCACTTTCTGTAATCCCTGTGTCTCAGATGCATGGATTGTTTGTGGAAAAGGTAACGGAGGAAAGACCTAATTCTGGGTCAGCATCTTCATCAGAAAATATTTATAAGTTGACAAAGCAAAACATTTAGTTTAAAAAAGGAAAGTCATGCAAACCAGGAGCACTATACTATCCACAGCTGGATAGAATAAAACAGGTTTTCAAGATTTTGACCTAGTTCATAGTAATTGAGGGGACAACAACACTAGGACTGAGATTCTTAACATTCAATTTTTAATTTCAATACTCATAATGTATTTTTAAATAAACTTCTGTAGCCCATCTAAAAATTCAGACAAATTGCTGCTGGAAAATAAGTATAAGCACTAAAACTATCTGTTATTTGACTTCAATATATACTTATGAACACAAACACTACAATAATACTGTCATGATGTGCTGCAACCTGCTGTCCTGGTTTTGTGGGTAATCAGGAATCTTGGTTTGGGGTGGACCTTTTAGATTTCCCTTGTTGTACATACACTCATATTTTCTGTGCAGTTTTGACTTCATGGCATTTGTATTCGAGGCTGCAACTCTGTATGCTGTCATCTTCTGGCAGTTTTTGGTGATAAAATATCTGATAATAAATTACCTCAGGAGCACTTCCTGGTAGTGGATCTGTGCTGTGGTGTTTGCTTGTCCTTTGGTTCTTGACCTGTAACAGTGTAGATGCTTTAGAGCTGGCTGTTCCCAAAAGGTATGGAGTTGCTGTATTACTCACATAAACTAACTGCTCTCTTGGGAAAGGAGCTCTCAATGCTTCCATTCTATATTAATTTGCTGGGCCTTTTATTTATTCTGTGTGATATAATAATCTTTTGTTAAGAAATGAGGGGGTTTGTAAGTATAGCCTAGGACAGGTTTCTGCTCTTAATCCCTAAGATTATACTTTTCTAATATAACAGGCTTAATCCCTTCCTACAAAAGGCTTTGTTAGGGTAACTAAAATGTTAGGGCTTCAGCCCTTTATTTCTGTTATTTTTCTGACTAGCTTGGAATGTGTTTTGGATTCTAACCCCACATCTCTTATTCTTTGCACTCTCTGCTCTCTTCCTTTTTTTCTGATCCTGAAACTGGTCACAGTTGAACTACTTGTCTGCTGTAGCTGGTGAAAGATGGGCATATTGAAAGTTATTCTCTACCTTTAATTCCTTCTGTTCTTGGTCAAATTATTATATATCTTAGCATCCTGCTGCTTTGCTTTAGTATGCCTCTCAGTCTTGCTCAGAAGGAACTGCAACCTTTCAGTGCTCTGACAACTCAGTGTGTAGAAAGGACCCAGGAGGGAAACAGATGAACTTTAGAGCTTATTTGGATTAATTTTGTATTCATTTATTAGACTTCATGTAGAAGTCCAAGTCTATCTGAGCAATCATTGTGTGTCAGCAGGAAATGAATGTCTTTGAAGTAGAGCGGGGGAAAAGGTGGCACCATTATCTTTGCCTTACTTCCCTGGGTTTTCCAGGGCTGGCAGACCTTCACCAATGCTGCCTGTGACTACAGCCCATAAACTATCACTGCACCTTTTTTCTTCAACTACTGTGTTCTTTGCAGAAGGTAGTACAGCAGTTTCACTCGAGAGTATTGATAGGTTGAACAGTCTTAATGAGTTAAATCATGTTTCTGAATTCATACTTCCTTGCTCTTGAATTTCACAGTCATTTTTCATATGATATCAGATATCTCTGTGCTTGTAATACTTAATCATTTATTAATTATATGAAGCACATGTGTTATCTTGTGGAAAATACTGTGGCATTACCACTCTGTGTCCACCATAGCAGTAGTATTTCTTTCACTAAAAAAAAAAAAAAATGAGAAAATTAGGAAGGTCCCTGGAGGGGAAAAGATAACTCAGTCTGAATTAAGTTGCTTTTTTACAGTGTATTTTAGAGAACTTTGAGGCACTTAGTGATATTGTTTGTAAATAATTTACAGGAGATTGCTGGAAACGAGATAGAGAGGGCTGGAGAGCATTTTGTATTTAAACATTTGTGTTATTAAAATGTATCTGTGTATTTTTCATCAGTGACAGCTGGCAGGTATGGAGGAACGGATTTGGGATTTGACTGGGATTATTTCTTTTGCTCTGTAGTTGCTGGATAGAAGAGAGATTATTTTCAAAAAAAGCATTTGGAACACAATATGAAAGTACTGGTAGCTAAGAGTTGCTTTTTGCAAAGGCTTTCTGGTGCTGACATCTGCTCTTGTCCAAAGGGGAAACTGCCCTAGACAAATGGAAAGGATAAAGTAAAAAACACTTTCAGTAGGATTTGCCTCAGCTGCAGCTGATATTCAGTTCTTCAAAAGCAGAACAAATAGAGGAGGTCCACCTCCAGCTCTTCAGATAATGATTTTTAAACTTTAACTGTCTCTGGGATCACTTACCTATTTGAGGTCCTTGCTAAATATGGCAAATTTATAATTAAAAAAAAAAGGCTATCTTCAGTTCTGCAGACTGTGTTTGTACTTCTGGTCAAGTGACTACACTGTATCCTAATTTTAAAATAATTTATGGGCTTTTTATAATAACAGGCTAGTTTCATGGGACACGTTTCTTTGTGAGAAAAAAGAGAACATCTCAGACTATGACATTTAGGAAACAATAGAAGCGTAAGAGTCTTTCCAACAAATATAAACCCCATTTTCATTAAATACCTACAATTTGTGAGTGAATAATAGTTAATATCACTCGCTATAGATTTTTTTTTAACTTTTAGATGTAATTTCTTTAAACAGTGAGTTCCCCTGTTGAGCTTATAATAATTCAGGCACTTTGCTGGGTGCATGATGACTTGAATGAAGTGGACATTGGCAGCTATATCCTGAAAGTCTGTGGCCAAGAAGAAGTTTTACAGAAGTAAGCAAACTCCTTTTCATTAATGTTTCATTTCATGTTTTTTCGTGACACAGAAAAAAGGATATCTCTAGTGATTGTATGTATGAAGGCAGAAATCTTAAAAATGTAGAAGAGTCACTCTTTACACAAAGATCAGAAGTCTTTTGAGTTGCTCTGGGATACAGCAAAGTAGTTTTTCAACACCTTCCTAAAAATATGTTCTAATTTGCCATCTCTTGTGTTGAACACATACAGTGTTTTTCAGATGCAGATTTTGAGAGCATTTCTGTACATGAATGTTGTAGTTTTCAGCTGCCCTTCAACTCCCAGCAACCAGGAAAAAAAAAATCTACTGTTTTCTAATAACCTGGGGGTTTTGTGGTTTGTGGTTTTTTGATTGTTGGTTATTTTGGTTTGATTTTGGGTTTTGTTTTGATTTTTTTTGAAAAAAACCCTGATGGTTTACAAAACCTCGTTAGTTTTCTAAGTTAGAATATTTGGTTTGTATATTAGTCACTGTAGGTAAGAGCAAAAATACAGGTGTCTAATAGTGTATTAAAACTTCTGCAGCAGTAAAAATCGGATCAAGTGTCGTGTGGAAGTCGATTGACCACTTCCTTACTTTGAAGCAACAGGTCGCCTTAAATATTTCATGTGAGATTTTTAAAAAGCACTGCATGTTTCTGTTGTGACTACAGCTTGCCTTTGTTTAACAGTAAGCACTGCATAGGAAGTCATGAATATATCCAGAACTGCCGAAAGTGGGACACAGAAATCAAACTGCAGCTCCTGACCCACAGTGTGATCTGCAGCGATCTGGCACGGACAGTAAGTACTTCCTGGTCTTCAAGAGGTTGGAGGGTTTGCATCAGAGTTGGTGGATCTAAAGTGTAACCTTCTAGTGTTAGTAACGAGTTAGTAGGTCTGCTTGGTGTTGGAAATTGTATCCTCTGATACTAAGAGGAAGTGAAATACATAACTGAATTCTCACAAGGCAGGTAATACAAATATGGGTAATATCTCTTGTTAGACTAAGTGTTATACCTGGAAAAAGCAGGCAAGCATTTGGACCAACTTGAGGCCTGAAAGGGAAGCAACAGATTTCAGAGTTAACTGAAAGTTGAGAACAGTTTTTGAGCTTAATTAAATCTGTATCAGACCATCAAAGAGGAAGGGGGGAATATTTGGTATCTGTGTAGCTATGGATGTGATGGCTGTTTCTTCCCTCTGTCCCCGTGTGTACACATTTCATAGGCTGTTAATTTGAAGAAATCATCTTATATCTTTCCCCTGCAACTCCACAGGTATTAGTAATTAAACTTCTAACACAGTATTACAAAGTATAGAAAGGCGAGAACTGAACTTAAGATCTAATATTTTATTGCAGGAAGATGATGACAGAACACCCATTCATCTAACCAAACATCTCTACAAAGTAGAAAAGCCTTTCAGGGAACCTATTATAAGGTAATGGTTTGTGGTTTTTTCAGTAACCAAGTGCTGATCACTGCTGAATTCCTGACCTATGTTCTCTTCTTGCTCTTGTGTTCAATAACTATTATTTCTTGCAGGCCTTCTATTGCAGAGCTTCTTGATGTGTATCATAAGCAAGTTAACATAGCTCTTAAGACTGAGGTAAGGTCATTGTGAATTATTGCTGAACCAAAAGTAGTGTGAGAAAGTTTACTAGTAAGGTAGCTGGGACAAAGACCTCCTGGTATTCTTGGGAAAATGAGATCTGAACAAGCTGTCAAATGTTAATTTGGAATGATGAATTTTTAGATTTCTTTTCTTTTCTTGCAAAGTAACTGTTACCTAACCATCACAATTAGAAATATATCTTCCAAGTCCTGGGGTGAAAAACAGCCTTTTCCTCAAAAATGCTGGAAGAGAGAAATTCAGGGGAAAAGGTCTGAATCCTGACTACATCCATTGTTGACAGCTGTGATAGATATATTTGGTATCTACACAATAGTGAGCAGTAATAGCTGTGTACAATGAGAGTTATAATTGAGGCAAGTCTGAAACATACCAGTATTCTGGATTACTCTGCATTATTTGATTAACTTGAAATATCCTGTCAAAAACATTGTCTAATTTGGTGTATGATAGGTAGCTTAAAGCAACTTGCATGTCAAGTAATTTGGAGTGATTTTCCCATATGCACAAGCTTATGGAAGTAACCTGCTTTGCTCATTTCCCAAAGGAAAAGCTGCATTTAAGATCTGATAATTGTGTAACTTGGAGACTTAAATGCTTAAACATTAACTGTGTTTCTTAACCAGGTTTCTGTAAGAGCAGTCTTGAAACAAATCACTTAATCTGCAATCCTTTTCATTTCCACTATGTTTGTTTGCCTCTCCAGGAATGCAGGTCTGAACAGGCTGATGTTCACTATTTACATACCTTAATTTATTTAATTCCTTTGATGGTGATTCACCACGTTCTCAAGGGTAGTTTTGAACACAATCATTTTGTAGTAGAGGGAGCTGTTACTGCTGCTTGATATGGTGGTGGTTTTGTTGCTTTGCTCCTGCAGCTGCTTCAGCTTGTTTGTTTAACTATGATTTCATAGGCTGAGATGAGGAATGCAAAACATCTCAGTTCAGACTTATGTTCTGCTCTTCCTACAGTCTTAGGATAGGAGATCTAGTTTGTAGATGGTGATGATTAGGTTCAAATATCAGCAGTTGCTGCATTTGAAATTCTTTACTTTTGTGAAATGAGTTCCTGTACGTGTTCAGTAGCTGAAGCTTGCTCATCAAAGGGAAAAAGCATAAAGCAATCCATAAATAATTTGTACATAGGTTTGGTTTCACATCACTGAATACTTTAAAAGTTATCAATTGTCTTCTTACTGAGATTGAAAGCCTGTGAGGAAAATAGCAGTGGAAATTTTGTTCTTCATGACTCAAAGCAGCTGTTAACTTCAAAGTGTTAGCTTTGAAAGTATGGCTTAAATATTTACAGTGTCCTCTGACTTCTGTGGTTGTTTTCTTACCAGGACAGTTAATTGTTGCCAGGAAACTCTCAATTCAAAAACTTTCTGATTCAAATGGCTTGCTATCCACTTGTAGAAAAGCCATAACAATATATCTGGGAGGGTAGGGATTGGGAATCAATTTACATCCTACCAAGAGGATATTGCACTAATAATCCTTCTTATTTAGTTGTAAGTACTCATAAGTAATTGTGAAAGAAACATAGACATTACGCCTTTAAAAAGTGAAATGTTATTTTTAAGTAAATATTTTCATTTTCTGCATGGGTTCTTTAAAATTGGCTGAAGACTTTCCTTACATTAAAAAACAAAACCCACGAAACCTAGGATAATTTAGATTTAACTCAAGTGGATTTTCTTCTATTGGAAGACTAGAAGGAAGAGAATGTTAGGATCACCTCAACTTTGCCTTAAGTAGCCTACCAGTGTATTCATTCTCTGATTAGAAGCTGATCTATTCCTTTCAAGAAAGATTCCTGTTAAGTGTGCAACACCCCTTCCTTTCCTACCTACTCCAAGATGACAGTTTGAAATGGCTTCATCTGGAAGAACTATTTAAATTAAATAGCATTTAAAGCAAAAGTTGCAATAAACTTTTCTCAAAAGTATGTTAAAGTGAAGTAAAAGAGATAAAGTTCCATTATGGAAGCAATACTGTAGTGTAAGTGTAATTTGAACCTATATGTTTGAGAGGACTCAAGTTGAAGCACTGCTTCTTTAGAATTGCTTCCTCACACTAATTAAGTAGCCTTTTTTTTTTTTAAACTACACTTCCTTTTTACAGCATGAGGGAATTTGAGCTTAGTATCTCATTAGAAAATACTTGTTTGCCAGCAGCTTAATAGAAAAATGGTTGAGAACCTCCTAACGTTTCATATTATTTCATTCTAGAATCCATACTGCTGTATTTTTGGCATTCATAAGGAAGTTCTTGATACTGAGTTTTTTCTTTAATCAAATTGTTACATCACAGTTTAATGTAACTGAGATACACCTCTCCTCGTGAAATTTTTGTGGCAATTCATTAAAAAAAAAATCAAAACAATACTGGGTTACACAATTGTGATCAGATCAATCTGTTCTCTCATACATTCCTTATTAGAACCAGCATAAAGCAGTAGATCATGTAATTAAGACTGTCAGAAAAATCTGTTCTACATTGGATTGTGTAGAGACTCCTGCAATAACGGAATCAGTGAAGAAGCTAAGGAGGGCTGTTAATCTTCCAAGGACTAAAAATGCTGAGGTAAATTTTCACACTATAAACTGCATTTTGAGGTTCTCTTTTTAATACTGATAAATAGTATTTCACAATCTTTGGTAGTTGGAAATAGCGGCAACAGTTCTGTCAGGATTATGTTGGGCTTTTTCTGTTGGGGTTTGTTTATTTATTATAGCTAATATTTTCTGTTGATGTCTCTCTGCTGTTAATGCATTAATCACTTGCTTGTTGAATACTTGCCTTTTCTAAATAGTGACTTTTTAAAAACTAGTTTTAAAGTACTGTTTTCTGGTTCTGTAATTAGAAACTTGTGTCACAGCAGATGCCAATAAATCTGATGGAGAGGAACTGACAGCTAGCTCATGCTTTTTAAAATCAGTGCAGTTATGCTTTAAAGGAGCAATTCACATCATGCATTTTCCCAGTAATGTTTGTGACTAGCAATAGCATCTTAAAACTAACTGTTCATGCTCCTGCATTCCTGAGCATATGGACAAACCCAAAATCTCTCAAACAGCTCAGAATTTGATGATGCAACTACCTTATAATGAATGATTCACTTGAGCAGAATTGCTCTCAAGTCAACAAATGGAGAAGTGTGCAAATAAAAAAAGCTAAATAATCTTGTAATGCTGTTTCTGTTGTCCTGCTGCCTTATTAGAGTGGTGGTTCACGTGATGCTCTGTTCACTTCTGGCTTCATTGGTTGAGTGATGTATTTGTAATACTGAGCAGAAGTCTTGCAAAGTGCACAGACAAATAAATATAATTGTCCCAAGAACTACAATTCTTGCAGGGAAGCGCAGAAGACATTTAGAAAACAGTGAAATACAGCATGTAAAATATTTTTTCAATGTTTGCTTTTTGATAGGAGAAAGCTGTAGAAATAATTAGATTACAGTGTAAAAATAACTACAAAAAAAACCACTATCCCACTAGAGTTTGAAAAAGGTGGGATTTTATCAGTAAAACAATTTTTTGTTTATGATGCACATTGGGTTACGCAATAATGGGTATGAAGGCTTATAGGATTGCTTTCAGAAACAAAATTGCTTTAAAGATTGGAGACAGTTGCATCTAAATGTTTTGAAATATATTGGGTTTTTTGTTTTGTTTTTGTTTTTTTTTTAAGTAATTCCTTGTGGTTGGAAGAAGTGATCACATTTTTTATAAGAATGGGAGGGGTTTTGATAGTTCAAACTAACTGTTGACAAGATGCTCAATTAGTACATTAAAAGTGTAAGGAGAGCTTTCATTCTTCAGCAGCAGTTATGACAATTTTCTTGGACTTTCTCTGAGGTCTTAGGACTTCACTGGGTCTTGATTTTAAATCACAGACTCAGTTTTCATTAAAAGCTTTAGTTTTATTGGGAGTTGAATTTGACATGACACCTTTCGTGATTAGAAGGGAGTAAATTCCTGTGATTTGTTTGTCACCTTTTTGGCTTCGGCAGTGTCTTTGTTGAGACTAGACATTGCTCTGGTGTTGTATCGTGTTTAGACTTCCATTTTAGCAGACCAAGATGCAAACAAATATAGTCCAAAGTAACAGTACTTACTGTTCAGGTTTCTCAGTTGTTTAACATTTTTTTAATTCGGTAAATTTGCAATAACTCTGCCAGTAAAAGATACCTTAACAAATGCCACAAACAGAACAGCTGTTCAGACTTCAATTACTTGTTAATAGAGCTAACAACCTGTGCTTTCATCCATAACAACCCTGAGCAAGTTTTATTTCTACCTGGAGAGGTTAGGGTATCCTGAGCAGTATTCCAATGTGCTGTGGCTTTTAGGAGCTCATAAAGAGTGTCAAAACAGCTGACTTGATAAAACAACATGAATTTTTGAACTTGATGAAAGGTTGCTGCACAATATGAAAATTGTGATGCTGTCAGGTAACTCCTGAGGAGCTTTGGGTGAAAAGATGTGTTACATAAACTTGAGTATGGACCTAAGTCAGATATTCAATAATTTCTGTACAAGATGCTTAAGAGCAATGGAAAATTAGTATGGATTTCTCAGGATTGAAATTTGCTCTAACTTTACTGTGTAGGTGTCCTTAAAATGTGGTGATGACACTAGCAAGAGCTCACCTGGTGAGTAAAGTTCTTCAATTTTTATTTTAAAACTGCTCTCAGGTGGTTGATTTAGGAAAAATGCACTAAAGTTAAATTATAATTTAGGTTCACTGCAGCCTGAAAACCCTCTGAAAGTGAGTATAGACCAGTTAACAAGAGCAGTTGAAGCTCTTGTGCGACTCCACGTGAATTCCTGTAGCAGTTTTGCAGCAATTTCTCCAGAAGATGGTAAGAGTACCAAGGAAGCTTGTACTGCCACAGAACATCTCCAGTTCACAGTATTTGCTGCTCATGGAATTTCTTCTGGTTGGGTGTCAAAGTAAGTAATTAATTAATTGTAAAATTCCTCCCTTTATAGATTTTATTCTTGTTTAATTTACTTTTTTTCCTTGTCCAGTTATGAAAAATACTACTTGATTTGTTCTCTGACCCATAATGGAAAAGATCTGTTCAAACCTGTGCAGTCCAAGAAGGTTGGCACGTACAAGAACTTTTTCTACTTGATTAAATGGGATGAACTGTAAGTGACTTTAGCATGTAAAAATTCAATAAAATATTTTTGTTTAGCTAGTACCTACCCAGCAGCTAGCTACTGAGTATGGTCATTCAAACAACTCTTGGTTCTGATTCCATTTGAAGTGTCCAAAGAACAATGTGTGAGACTTACGGACCAAAATCAAGTATTTTTCCAAATGGTATTTTGCAACTCACTTTTAAAGTGGGAATGGAAATGCTGGACAAGTGTCCTGTGCTAATGTGTTTGTAGTACACAATTATAGGGAGTTGGGAAGGTTGTAACACTCTTGGTAATGGGAACAGCTTGTGCTGCTTAAAGAAGGATCATGTAGGTCCTTCTCAATTTATGTAAATGGAGAGGAAAAGCAACTCACTTTTACTAACATTAATATTCAGTTGGTTTTTGTTCCAAATATATTGGATCAACTTTATATCTGAATTTAAGGATCTGATTTAGTATTATTGCTATAAAGAGAGCAGATGCAGAAGTGCTTTAGAGTATCAGTCTGTAGCATAAGGGAACGTCCAGTTTGAGCTACTGAACTCCAGTTTCTTTTTATGGGGCAGGGGAAGAGGGTAGAAAGGAGGAAGGAAGGGCATGCAGAGAAAAAAATAGGGAGATAATGGTGGCTGGGATCTGATAACTGAGAGGGGAAAATGTTTCACTATCTGTGCACTGTGGGGGGGCCCCAGCTGGTCTGGGGTCTCTACGAGAATTGGGAATGCTGAAGGTGGAACCATAGCACATAGCAAGGTGGCAAGCACGGACAGAAAGGATGTAACACAGAATGGGTTTCCTGCCTAGAATGCTGAGTCACTGTTGACAGACATGCGTGGTTTGTATGTCCAATTGTAAATTATTTATGTTAACAAGAACCCAATCGTGGCCTGACATGTATGGTCAGGAAACTGTATAAAAGTCACAGCAGGTGTTCAATAAAAGGTCCCTTCTTAAGAAGAAATTTGTCGGCATGTCCACCCCAACCCGCGACAGTGCACAGCTCACTCTCTCCTACTTGAGTTATCAGGCAGTCTGTCACAGCTGAAGCATCACGTGAGCTCCACTGTGCCCTATATGTACTCCTCTGACTGCTTTTAAAGGTCAGAGATAGACCCTGAGGAATACCCTGAAAGTTTACAATGAACATATTATTTCAGACCAGGAATGAGAGTTTCTAGAACACCTGCCTTCAGAGAATACTCCCAACTACATTTTTTTTCCCAGTGATGCAAGGCATTGATTGTCAGATCTTTTGCTTGCCAAGTGCCAGTGTATTATAGTGAAAGATCAGTTAGTTTGCTTAAAAGCTGCTTACAATAGTGCAGTATTTTACAGTGCAATCATGATGTGATACAGAGAAATCAAAGTAAAAGAACATTTTACACAGTAAAAACAGTGTAAATAAAAATGGGAGTTTGATGGCTCAGTGAGGTGTATATTCCTGAGCTGCTGTCTTTACAGGTTTTGTACGTTTTGAATTTAACTTTCAGTACTTCTTAATATATTCTTTCATTGTCTGCTGACCCTTTAAATCTGAGAGATTAGGAGGTGGCTAACATGGAATTGTGTTTGTCCTCCTAGTGAGTAGAACGGGAAGACTGGTTGTGCTGGACAGGTCAGTTCTGTGTAAGGAATGTGACTTAATAGACAAAGATTAAAAAGGGTTGTTCCAAATCTGACTACAGCAGAGAAGTACAATTTAGCAGGTTTTACCAACTATTGGTATGGGAGATGAAGTGGAGTGAAATATCATTGCATGGAAATTTACCACTTGTTCTTCGATGTTAATGAACTTTTTGAAAGCAAGAGGCATAAATGGATTATATGGATAAGCCTGTAACTTACTAACAACTGCCTTTCTTCTAACTGACTTATTTTTAATACTTTTATTTTATAGAATAATTTTCCCCATCCAGATTTCACAGTTGCCTTTGGAATCAGTCTTATGTCTGACTTTGTTTGGAATCCTAAATCAAAGCAGTGGGAGTTCCCCTGACTCAAATAAGCAGAGAAAGGGCCCAGAAATTTTGGGTCAGGTTTCTCTACCTCTCTTTGATTTTAGGCGGTAAGTATCCAAAACATGGGTAAGATTATTAATATGATTTGCTCTGTATAAAGCTTACTGCACTCCCATAACTATAGAAACTGCCTCTCTGGCACTGGATGTAGTAGGCCATGATAAAGGTAAGAATTGTTATATTGTTACAGAAATAAAACATTCCATTAAATAGGGAATAAAACATTCCTGTGTTACATGATTTTCATCTAACTGGCTGAAAAAAGTTACCTGATGAAGGAAGTTGAATATGATTTGGATTATTATGTCCCAGAATATTCTGAAATTACTCCTTTTGATTCAGAGCTGAATTTATTTTAAAAACTTAAAGGGATAATAACGACTGTGTTAAACTTACTACATAGTTTTAGTTTGAATTGGCTTTCCTTCAAGTACAGCTGCTGGATCCTATTATACTTTTTCACTAAGAATGAAAAGCCTACTGTAAGTTTCCCAAGCTAAGTGTTTCTACATTGGTTCAACTTCCCTTGTCCTTCAAACTTGCATTACAAAGTGCATTCCAAATGCTTATCCCTTTGGTAGCTGCTCAGTGAGACATTGACCAATAGACTTGAACCACAGATGCCAGAATTAGGCATGATGTTGCAGGAGTGATCACGTTATTTCAAAATAGCTTCCACATTTATGTTTAAGATTTCCTATTTATCTGAGCTCTGACTTCTAGGTCTTACTGGAAGCTTAAATTGTCCACCACGGCTGCAGAAAGACAACCAAGTCTTTCCTGGAGAGTTACTGCTGTGTATTGTTTGTGCCTGTTTCATGTGCTTTGTATCCTCTGGTTCTAGATTTGACTTTACTTCTGCTTTTTCTTTTGTCTGGTGGTGATTCCAACAGCTTGAGGGTGTTTAAGATTTTAGGATTTCCCGCACTGCAAAGGTGGCCTGCAGCTGCTTTCAGTCTTTGCTTGAAACTTGGATTTCTTTTCATAAATGATGCGTATTTAAACTTCTGTTTAAATGTTGCATTTCAGTCTCCCATCTAAATACCACATCACAGAGTATTTGAAAACATAGCTTTTGATTTGAATTGCAGATTTAGCTTGTCTTTCTGCTTCATGGTGTTGTCATAGTTAGTTTGGGGAGAAAACTGGATTTTCTGTTTATGCAGAGCACTACAATAGAATGTGTTGTGCCAGAATTTGCTGAGTGGGCCTGTATGTAGCAGCTGCAGAGATGCTAATCCACTTGCAGTCCACGTAAATTAAATCCAGACCTAGGTAATTAAAGATACTCCCCAAATATTTCAGTTACAGTTGAGAATAGCAGCAACAGCAAGCAGGAGCTAAAACTTGTAGCTAACTAAAATGTAGGAAGAATAAAAATGGTCACGTATGTGCTTTGGAAGAATTCATAGCCAAGTAAAAATCCCTTCAACTGAAATGTGTCTTAAGAGTGACTTAAAATGTCATTACTTGTAGGTGAGACAGAAGGCCATGGCAAGTATATTAAACTGGAGAATTATTAAAAAGAACAAGCTGTTCAGTTGTGCTTTAGCGGCTTGATTTAGTTACTTTTATTGGCATGATAAGCTCCCAATTAATCAATATTTACATATAACAAACTGTTCTTTATTTGAAATACATATAAACCCTAAAACATCTTTCAAAATATACCTAAGGCTTGGCCTTCAAGCAGTCTTTTGAGACAGCATTTTGATTTTTAAAGACTGAGAGGAGTTTTCTGTACCTTACATTCATCACTTCACTGATTTATGAGGTGTCCTCAGTTGTTCCCTACCACAACTGGAAGTAGTATTAATATTGGGAATACACTGGCAAATGCAAATGTCATTTGATATGCACTTGCAGAATCTGGTAATGTGGGAAGTTCAGGCAAATGGTGATGTCTGTAATATTCACATGCCTGGACCTTTTCTCTGAGAAGGTAAGAAGAGTTTGTGTGTTCAGTTTATTTGTCAGAGGCAAGAGTATTCCTTTTCTCACTTAAGGAATAAGGAGCTCTTAATTTATCTGTGTCAGCACTGAACATTTTCCATTGCCTTTTCTGCCTAATAGTTTTGTGCAGCACTTAAAGTAAAGAAGACATCCAGTGAAAATTAAAATCATTTGACAACTAATAACTTGGTGAAGTAAACAGATTGTGATATTAATACCTATACCTGTTTTTTTTCTCAGATTGTTAACTTCTGGGACAAAGCTCTTGCAAATGTGGACCTCCTCACATCCACATCACACGCCAGGGATGGCCACTAAGAAAGGAAATATGGAAAGAATAGTATTGCAGGTTATATGTAATTCTGACTTGCTCTGACTATGTTTTGTTTGAATATTGTGACTTGTAAGTCTTATAGAGTCGTAATAGATGAATGTTTTGGGGAGAGGGTAAATAGTGCTAAGTCATATTTCAAAGCCAGTATAGAATAGTGATTACTAAACAGTAAGGGCAAAGAATAGACAGCTCCTGGAAGTCCACACAAATCAGTAATTGTTATTGTGAAGTAAGAGAAATTGGAGGAACCTTCGCAGTACATACTATCAGTACTGGGAGAGAACATTTTTGGCAGAAATCCATAGAAATGTGTGCTGAGAGTTATCTAGCAATTTGCACTAGCAATTCCAGTTTCTTTGCAGAATATAAGCACCTCTCTTTCTAAACTCACAGTCTGAATTTCTCTCCAAAGAGGAGGCACCGTACTAGGCATGGCTTAGCAGTCCCAAAACATGGTCTGAGTTGCTGGTTGGGTTGAAACCACGGGTGTGAATTTGAGTAGTTCTGTGATTAGTCTCCACTCAAAGCATTCTCACTTCCCTACCAAGGAGTGCTCCAAAAACTGCATCATTGTGCAACAACACAGTTGTACATTTAAGGACCATGCAGAAGAATTGAGATAGAAAAAAACCTTCAGGAAACAGTATTTGAAGACTTACACATGTAGAGCTAAAGAGTTCAGATGCCTAAATATCTGAGGTTGCTGGAAGGGTGAGTTTTCTCTACTGTGCTTAAGGACTTGTGTCATCTTTTTTTTTTCTTTTTTTCAGATTGACTTCCCATCCCATGCATTTGATATTGAATATAAAATTCCTGAAGCTGCAAAAACTACTGTGCATCATTCCATAGAAACATTAGAAAAACCACTGAGAGAACGTCTCCTTGCCATTCTGTCCAAGGATAACACTATTGGGTATGTTCATCCCTTCTAACCGTGGTCTCTTTGCACATGACAATTTGTGGCTGGTATATGGAATGCTTATGTATTCTTAAGTTTCTTTAATAGTCCTTTTTTTTTTCCTGACATATTGTGAAGACCTATAGAGACTTAAACAAGAGAATGAATTAAACATGTGAAATAGTGGTACTGACTCGAAGAATTTCCTTGTGTTTTCCGTGGCTGGTGTCATAATAGTCTCTTGTTACAAGATTGCTGCCCTGTTACAGTTGTATATTCCTGCTTGGCAGATTCTGTTACAGGAAGCAATGGCTGTTCATGTGCCATGGAAGCTTTTCTGGCAGGCTTTCCCACTCATCTGCACCAAACTGACCTTAACATTTTGGTTGAGTTTAGATTATACTAAAACTTAATCTTGTCCTGCACAAATTATAACTTTGAACAACGGTTTCCTTAATGTTTGAGGCTTTATTTGGCATCTTGTTTTGACTTTTGCAGAGGAAATAGCCATTTCAGTGTTGTTCCATTTTGTGCTTTTGTCTGCAGGCTGTCGAAAGAAGATAAAGAATTTTTGTGGGAGAAAAGACATTACTGTCATAGCCATACTAGTAGCCTACCAAAAATACTGGTTAGTGCCCCTCACTGGGACTGGGCAAGTCTTCCAGAAATATATTCCTTACTTCAGAGGTGGCCGCCTTTATCACCCTTAGCTGCACTGGAACTACTTGATTCAAAGTAAGAAAACAGTATTAAATAAATTCTGTGGGTGTTGTTGGGCATTAAATGGCTCTTCTTCTGTAGCAGATCCTGAATGGTGTTCTGTAGAAAAATATTGCTGAATTTCTTGTAGCAAAAGCTAAGTGTTCTTAAAATCTTAAGGAACATGTGCTTACTTTATTGATGTAGGCTTGACCAAGTCATGTAGCGAAAGCACAGCAAGAGTGGTGAGGATTTTAAAATCTATTGTGTGACAGGACAGGAACTATAGAGCCAAGCTGTCAACACTGAGTTTTAAGACGTTACTGTGCTTGCCCTAAACATGCAAACGTGCACATATGGTTGCATCTTATGTGATGAAAGGCCTCAAACTTGTAGGTTTTTTTGAGCTGTTGCAGCCTTTATATTGATTCTTTTCTATCTAGCTGATCTCAAAAAAAAAAAAAAGAAAAAGAAAAAATCCTATATGAACAGAGATAACTTAAATATGGATTTGTGGTGACTTTCTAGGTTTGCTGATCAGCAAGTACGAAATACAGCTGTGAACTGGATAGAGTCTTTAAGTGATGATGAGTTAACAGATTTCCTTCCTCAATTTGTACAGGTAAGGCTTTCTGCCTACACAGAAATTTGAATTTTTATTGCTCTTGAAAACCCAAGGGAATTGCTGATGACTAATAGCAGAAATGCAATTGCATGCCTGTAATAGCTTTAATGCATAGTGGGGAACACAATTTGAGTAAAAAAAAATCACTTAGTGACTGTCTTCAGGATTTGTGGTGATTCTGCCTGTGCATTAGTCATAAAACCTCAGTCTTCATCTAGAATTAAATCCAGACCTGCTTTGATTAATTTTCTTTGTATTTAGGCATTGAAGTATGAAACCTATCTTGACAGTGCTCTTGTGAAATTTCTTTTGGCTCGGGCACTGGGAAGCATTCGAATAGCACACTACCTGTACTGGTAAGATGTTTTTTGTCCTGTTTTTCATGGAATGTGTGGACCACAAATTAATGTTTCTGAAAAAAACCCCCTTCTTTATACTAATGTAACAAATGACTGTTATGTATAGTCATAATACAAACTGTACATTGTTTTGGGAGTTTTTTAATGAAAGAAAAGATAGTGCCTCTATGAAGCACAAGCTTCTTGCCATTTCCATCCTATATATATCAGTGGCTTCAGACATATGTAGTGCTGATTCATTAAAATATTTTAATGTCTTAACATTGCATTGTTTGCAGTATTTTCCTTGGGAAAATTTAACCTATATCCTTTGTTTCAGGCTTCTTAAGGATACGCTGTATGATACCAAGTTTGGTGTAAGGTATGAGCAAATTCTTGGAGCTTTTCTTTCACTCTGTGGAAGAAGGCTGAGGGAAGAGCTGGAGAAGCAAACCAGACTAGTGCAGCTCTTTGGAATGGTAGCAGAAAAAGTAAAGCAAACGAGTGGATCTGCTCGGCAGGTGTGTATGTATTTTTATTACTCTTTAGGAAGATTAGATTGAGTATACCCTCAAAACTAATCCATTCAATTGTCCTTTTAGTCTAAGTTCAAAATGTTATGTATAATTTATAGGAAGATCTATGAATTTATTGCTATGCATTTTAATAAGTTAAAAGCTTAATGAATGTGATGTTTTTGTCAAGTTTATTGTCGTCTGAAACATAAGATTGTGATATGATAGGGCAGTTTCTGTATACAATAAACTGAAAATTAATTTAAACCTATTACTGCTGAAGAATGATCCCATTATACAAAACAATGGGTTATCTGCTTATGTGCTAATAATACAACTTAGTTTGATAGAGTAGGATGCTATCATCTGGTTCAGTTAAAAAAAAAAAAACCAAAAAACCAAAAACAATGAACTTGTGTGATTAGTGTTATAGTGCCAGGCTTATGTATTTTTAATAGCTAAACCAGCAGTTATAGTTCCTAGCATTCCTTTGGCTCTGGAGTTAAAACATGTGTTTTAGGATAACTTTGTCCAGAAGTTTTCCGTACATGCTCTAGTTCAGAAAATGTCAGCTGAATTTTCTTTTTGTCTGTAGGTTGCCTTGCAAAATGGTATGGAACGTGTGCAGTTATTTTTCTTGAAGAACAAATGCCGTTTGCCTCTCAATCCCAGTCTTGTGGCAAAAGAGTTAAATATTAAGGTACTCCACATTCAGAGTTTCAAAACCTTTTTGTAGAAATTAATTCTAGACAAAGCTAGAATGTAGGAGAAGCAGGTAAATGATGTTTCCAGAACTCTGCAAGGTTTGACAGTATCTGCTCAACCACGGTCTTGATTATATCATCATGCATGACTGAAAACCTAAAGGTCTGTTAACGCTTGAACTAATCCTGTGTTGGAGAGACAGTTCATCTTGCTTTCCTTCTCTACTGTAACTATTAAATTATGAGTATGTACTTGAAAGCAGATAAATGAGGAAAAATACTGTGAAACACACACTTTTTGTTTTTAATGTATTGGTATCTTCTAGGTTTCAAAAAAAGCTGCTGATAAAATATTTATTCATGTTTTATTCAGTCTTCCCTTCAAAATGTATAAAACATGACTGTGCAGAACTGTTGGCTTTTGTACAAGAATGCAACAAATAACAACCAAAGGACTCATTATTCAAAGGAAGCACGTATTCACCACAGTTGCAATGTTAAAAGTCTGAATAGACACATTGTGTGTCAAACCTGCTTGTTGTCAGAATGTCTTGTTTTCTGGGCTAGCAGTAGTCGTCCTTTTTGACTATTAACACTAAATCTACTTGCAGGCATGTTCTTTCTTCAGCTCCAATGCAGTACCGCTGAAAGTTGCCCTGATAAATGCAGACCCTCTGGGGGAAGAAATTAATGTGATGTTTAAGGTAGGCCTTACATGTGTATTGGAAAAAAAAAATTGAATGATAATCACAGTTCCATTTCACTGGTAGCAATTAGCTTCAGCATAGACCAATAAGCTTAGTTTTTGTGAGTTTGCTCCCGTGTTTCTAGAAACCAACATCTGAGCAGGTTGTAAAATGTAAGTCTACCACATGTGAAAGCTTAGTTGTAGCTTCCCTTTTCAGCTGTGTAACTGTGAGGAAGTAGCATAATGTATCACTTCCTAGAAACATAAACCCATTAAAATCTGTGATGTTTAGTTTTGCTGAAAGCATATTATGTCTCTAATTAACTTTTATTTTTTCATTTAAGGTTGGAGAAGATCTGAGACAAGATATGCTGGCCTTGCAAATGATTAAGATCATGGATAAGATCTGGCTGCAAGAGGGACTGGATCTTAGGATGGTTATCTTCAAGTGTCTCTCAACTGGAAAAGACCGAGGTGCAAAACCAGATGCTGCCTTTCCTTTAATCTTTGCTCCCCCACTTCAATTTCTTGTCATGCTCATAGTGAAAAACCTCAGTGCAGAGGGGACCAAAGAACAGTTCCACTGCAAGGAGCTTCAGTACTGGAGAGTATAATGTTAGATTGTTCTGAATTTCCTGACGGCTGAGTGGCACTTAAATGTCTCTCTTGAGCATTCTGTTGTCAGTGAACAGTGGTGCTTTTATTGCAACACAAGAAAATAATGGTGCTATAGCAATCCTTATTCTGAAAGTTGAATTATGGGGCAAGAAATACTCCAATCAAAACCAAAATTCTAAAATACCTAGAATGTGCTGCAGTGGAGTCAGGGAGTATTATTCACATGCAGAAACATGGAAAAAGAAAAAAAAATCTAAACACCCCCTGCCATGCACACACACTATTCCCCAGAGTTAGTGTAGTATGCTGGTGAAAGTTCCTTGGCAATATCAGGCTGTCTCTTGGGATTGAAAGTAGGTCACAGAACTCTTGAGTGTAAATACTGCCCTGCACCTTGAACATGCTTTTTGCTAGTTTTAGCTAATTCTCTAGAGTTAGCCAATAGAAACCAAAGATATTTAAGAGGATAAACAATAATTTAAATATTTCTTCTGTCAGATGCTAGAACAGCATGACAAAAACTCCTGAATACATGGAAAAGTTGGAAATTTAGGTTGGCAAAACTAAGCAAAAAGCTTCTATTTATGCAAGATTTGCTTTTTAGAGAAACAGATGGCTTCTCCTCCTACTCTGAATGATGAATCTATCTGCATAGCATATTTTTTTCTTGCTGCTAATATTAGCGTGTCCCTAAAGTACTCGGAAGGATTAAAGTGGGAAAGTAAAATGGATGTAAATTAGATTTACCTTTAATAGCTCTTGCCAAGATGGAAGTAAAATTCTGTTAATCAACTGAATGTTTTCCTTTTATGATTTAGCTATACAAATATTTTTAGTAAAGTGTATTTCGAAAATAAGGCCACATGTAAAGCTCACTGTCTGGTCTGTTTGAACACTTGACAGCAGTTTAAGTTACTAGATTACCTCAGTGTCAGCATATGAGAAATGTCAGCATCAAAATATTTTGCAGTTACTGCTTATAGACCAATAATAGTTTATGTGCTAGAAAGTAATTATTCACAGTATAATTTATATGTGCATTCTAGTGACTGTAACTAATTGTAGTAAAGTAAGCTAAGTTGGATTGCTACATGTGTTTCATGGTTTGCTTTGTAACATAGTCTGTGAAATTGCTTAGTGGGCTAATAGAATTATTTTTACATTGACTGGGTTTTGGAAGAGGTTAGTCTAAGATTATAAAATTCATCCTTGTCAAGGAAAGTTTCTACTGAATAATGGAAATGCAAGTGTAACATATATGCAGTATGACATAAGGAGATGGTTAAATACACTTTGTTGTGTTTTGTATAAAGGCATGGTAGAGCTCGTTCCTGCTTCAGATACACTTAGGAAAATTCAAGTGGAATATGGAGTGACAGGTTCTTTTAAAGACAAACCTCTGGCAGAATGGTTGCGAAAGTATAACCCTACAGAGGAGGAATATGAAAAGGTAACTTATCTCAGCGTTGTCCTTATTCAAAGATCTTTTAAAGGGAATAAACACCATCTTATGAAAGAAGGAAGTTCATATTTCAGGTCTTCCACTGAAATTCGTTTTGTATATTTAAGAAACACATTGGAAATACAGATCTCGTACCCTTTTCTTTGGTAACATAGTTTTGTGATTTGATTTCAACTCCTCTTTTCTCTTTCATTTATATAAAAAGCAAAATGACAGTTTCTGCTGTAAAGTGTGATTTCTGGAGATTTTTGCAAATCTATCTGTTCAAAGAACAGTATTTTGGGAAAAAGGAAATTTTAGGGCCTGTCTTGCCTTTTTTGGATCTTATGTTCATCAAAATTGACAGCTTAATGCATGAATTATGTTTTCCCACTGATATTTGATCTCAATTCACTTTTTTCCTCTCCCTCCCAGGCTTCAGAAAACTTCATTTACTCTTGTGCAGGATGCTGTGTGGCTACTTATGTCCTGGGAATTTGTGACCGCCACAATGACAACATAATGCTCCGAAACACCGGGCATATGTTTCACATTGACTTTGGAAAATTTTTGGGACATGCACAAATGTTTGGTAGCTTTAAAAGGTATTTTCTGGTTTTAAGCAATCTAGATAATGGTGGTTTTTGTTTACTTTTATAGGCATTATAGTTCTAAGCATTATCTTTTAAATTCCTTTATTTGCTGTACCCATTATGAAGCCAATATCTTCCAGTTTAACCAGAGAGTTTCCAAAACTCATTTGAACTTAAACTTAGAATTAATTTGGAAAAGGTTCCAGTTTCCTATTTCCATATTCTGACCTTTTGAACTGTTTTAAGGCAAAGCACATAGACATAACTTTCAAATAAAATTACTGTTCTAGCTACTGGTAGATCAACATAAGGAATTTGGTCTCCTAAATATGATTTAACTTCGGTGCTTCCAAACTGCACTCTCTTCTTAAGAACCTTGTGCTATACACAACTGACAGGTGTCAGTGGCAATTTCTTTCCAAGTCATGGAAGCCAGGTATTTTGGTACAAAAAAAGATTAATATAACTTTTTATGGATATTTTGGAGCCTTACTTCTAACACAAACAATGGTGTTATACTTTTCCAGGAATATTGAGTAAAGCTGTAGTGTAGTTTGACCTTGATAGCTGTTGTCATGCCATGTATGTATTTGCATGCCTTTGAGGTGAACTTTATCAATGGCTGAGAAATTGAGTGTCAGAACCTTTACATCATCTGAATATGAGTGTGAAACAATTGAGAAGAGATTCTGGATCATAAGAACAGTAGGGAATGTCAAGAGTAGGGAAAAGAGTGAAAAGCAAGTCTGTATTTACTAATCCTCTGTGTAGGGGAAGGTAGTCTATACCCAGTCTGGCGATAATATAGTCATTAAATTTGTTTAAATGTGTTATGGCTTCCAGAAATGAGGGAGAGAAGGCACTGTAAGGTAACCTGGCCTCCAGGTGTTGATCCAGATCTACTGTAGGTCCAGTATCATTTGAATGTGCCGGGTAATCTGAGGTAGCTCGAGGGAGCTGAACCCGATGCAAAAAATGTGAGATGGCATGAATGGATTATTTAATATCATTACACCAGGGTGGAGGTGGAGGGGGGGAGGAAGCATATGACAAGGAGTAGACCTTATAATTAACTTACGAATTCTCTGTGCTCTTTGAACAGGGATCGAGCTCCGTTTGTGCTCACGTCAGACATGGCTTATGTCATCAATGGTGGGGAAAAACCCACAATTCGCTTTCAGTTGTTTGTGGATCTCTGCTGCCAAGCTTACAACTTGATAAGGAAGCATGCAAGCCTCTTCCTTAACCTACTTTCATTGGTAACCATTTTTCAAATTCTATTGAAACTTGATAGATCTGTTATGTTGATTTGTATTAAATGGTATTTATGCTACAGAAATTCTTAATGTATGCTTTTAAAAGCCAGAAACACTCAATCTACTTTTTGGGAAGGTTTATTTGCAAATTTTTAAGCTCTTTTACTGCCTACCACTCTCCAGAAGATTTAAAACCAAGAAGATACCATGAATGACACTGCATAGTGCTTTTAACTGCTTTTAATTCAGCAGAAGTGGTGAATTACAAGTAACTGTTTGCTGTCACTGTTTGCATTTGGCAATTTGAGAGTCTAAGTTTTAATCATTTCACTATAAAAACGTGTTGGTTTCATTTCATTAAAACTGTAAATTTTAATTTCCTGCAGATGCTTTCTTCTGGATTACCAGAATTAAGTGGGGTTCAGGACTTGAAGTATGTCCAGGATGCTCTCCAGCCCCAAACAACAGATGCAGAAGCCACCATTTTCTTTACGAGGTACTGGATAAAGTGAAAACTAAAATATCTCTGAGCATCATTCTCTTAATGGGAGATTTCTGCTATGAAAAAAAATATGAAGGATGTTTACAAACATCTCTGTAGAAGTCCAATAGTTACACTGTACAGTCATAAAATATCAGTTAACTATGTAAGATCAGTTTTATACAAGACTAATGCTTGTGGTAAAATATTTTGCTGTCCTTAGGAGTAACCTAAAACCTGAATACATCATAAATTTTTTAATAGCAGTGTATATGATGCATTGTAAAGAAGTTCTCTCTTGGAGAAGTGCTTTTGCACACTGGGGAGAGAGGGATGATGCTCAAGTGTCACAAGTGGGAGTGTGTATATAGTGTAACTGAGTAGTTGCTGTGTGTTAGAAAATGTGTTACCGTACTTCACTTTAAACATACAGGAGAAACTGTGGTAGTATGTGTGCAACTTAGAATTGCAGAACAGTTTGGGTTGGAAGGGACATTTAAAGGCCACTCAGACTAATTCCCCTGCAATGAGCGGGGGCATCCTCAACTACATCAGGTTCCTCAGAGTCCTGTCCAACCTGGCCTTGAGGCTTTCCAGATATGGGGCATCTCTGGGCAACTTGTTCTGCTGTTTCACCCCACTTACTGTAAAACAACTAAACATGCTTGCATAGAATCTAAATTTACCCTCNGAGGCTAATTCCCCTGCAATGAGCAGGGGCATCCTCAACTACGTCAGGTTCCTCAGAGTCCTGTCCAACCTGGCCTTGAGTGTTTCCAGATATGGGGAATCTATGGCCTCTCTGGGCAACCTGTTCTGCTGTTTCACCCCACTTACTGTAAAACAACTAAACATGCTTGCATAGAATCTAAATTTACCCTCACATAGTTTGCCCCTTGTCCTCTTGCAACAGCTCCTGCTAACAAGTTGGTCCCCATCTTTTGTATAAACTCCCTTTAAGTACTGCAAGGCCACAATAAGATCTCCCTGGAGCCTTTTCTTCTCCAGTCTGTGCAACTCCCACTCTCTGACTGTTCTCGTGGGAGAGGTGTTTTATCCCTCTGATAAGTTTCGGAGCCATCCTCTGGACGTGATCCAATAGGTCCTTGTCTTTCCTGTCCTCAGGGCTCCAGAGCTGGATGCAGTACTCCAGGCTTTTTACCAAGTCTGGAAAGCCTTCACTCCTTGGATAAAAACCTATTCCAAAGTTTGGATACTGAATCTTTTATCAAATGTTGATATGATGCTATTTATATATATTATGATCACACATAGCTTAAAAATGTTTCCTTTGTCAGTAAGAAATTGGGGGTTGCTGTTCTTAGACTTCAGTCTGGTTCATTGACAGGACCACTTTTGTGTGTTTTGACATTTTGGTGTTTGTTTTTTTTTTTTCCCCTAGGCTGATTGAATCCAGTCTGGGAAGTGTTGCCACGAAGTTTAATTTCTTCATTCACAATCTGGCTCAGCTGCGTTTCTCAGGTTTACCTTCTAATGATGAACCCATCCTCTCATTTTCTGCTAAAACCTATTCTCTTAAACAAGACGGCAGAATCAAACAAGTGTCTGTGTTTACATATCAGAAGAGATACAACCCAGATAAATATTATGTAAGTATGTGGAGTCTGTTTGCACTCAGTGAAGATACTGTTGTATTTGCTTCCAAAACATAGCAGAGATAGCTGACCAAAACCATGCAAAGAGATATTCCACAGCATATAATGTGACACTCAGTGATTAAAAACTGGGGGTAGAGCAGGAAAGCAGGGGACAGGCCAGTGTTGTCATCCAAGGTGGCTGTTTGGGAACTGGCTGAGCGTGGGTCTGCTTGTGGGAGGTGGTGAGAGGTTGTCTCTGCGTCACCTTCCCTCCCAAGGACTGTTTTTATCTCAGCCCACGGGTCTTCTCGCTTTTGCTCTTCTTCTCCCCCTGTCCCGCTGGTGAGGGGGTGAGACTGAACAAGCAGCTGTGTGGGTGCTCAGCTGCTGGCCAGGGTAAACCAGACATGGGAGTGCTAGAGTACAGAGTGGGTTTGTTAGCATCCCATAATGTATTTTTCAAAATGAAAACACCTTGTGAAAAGGATCTAGAAGGAAGTAGAAAGGGCAGAAGTAGTGTTGGTGGAGATGATTTTAAAATATGGGAACTTGAGTCACGTTTATGGGCTTATGTAGCTGCCTTCTGTAAAATGGCTCCTTCCTGAGTAGGAGTCTTTAAGTCAAGCACTCTGTTTTTGGTCTGACCTTCCATTAAAATTGTGTTTGTTCCTCCTAAGTAAAAGCATCATTATGTGTACTAATGCACCTACACTCCTATCAGTCTTACCAGAGGCAGAAAGCAGTGCAATTTGCCCTTGGGATTTTTATAGACCTGGGTTACACTTTAAGATTTGATATTTGTATTCCTATGCAGATGTGCAACTCTCTCCAATTATTTTTTTTTTTATTGTTTTACTTATCTGCTGCTATTTGCTGCGCTGGAATAATCAGCTCAAGTTACATTTTCATGAAGTTTTTTAAAAAGTGAGCTCTAGTGATAGATGCAAATGTACATCTCTTTCCAAGTTGTATTTGCTGTAAATGTCTTAATCTGGTAAGACACCATCTAGGGAACTCTGAATAATGCTGGAAGTGAAGAAGAGCTTTGCGCTGATCACTATATAATAAATGTATTTGAGTACTCCTAGTCTAAGCCAAAACAGCTTCTTATCTTCCAGGAAGCTGTTAAGACGGTCTAGATTCTCCCTAGATTTTTAAAGTTAAATTATACATTGTACATTCAACTCATCTGCCCATAAAATGGGTTCAGTGTGCAGCTTCTCAACCTTCACTTCCCTTTAATAAAGTGAATAACTGTATCCTGGGACTGCACCCCCAGTATTTCTAAAAATTCCTTTTGTATAATGCAGTATGCTTGCATCTGCCCACCAAATTATCGCTTTAGAAGTGGAATCCTTTGGCATCTTGAGGGAATTAAATTGAAAAAAATTACATTTGAAGGGTTCTATGGTAGTCCTGGTCCCACAGATATATGTTTCCATGTAATCCAGCGCCGATGTAACATTTTGTATACCTATACCATAGGTGTATGGTATGAACTTAAAATAAGGCTTAAAAGGGAGAGTGCAGACAGCTTAGCCTTAACTGCCTTCATTCCCTTGTCAGCTGTGGATCTACATTATAGGAAGGTCATGGGATGTTACTTTGCATTAAGGGCTATTTATAATTCTAACTCCACTATAAAATGCAAACGCTGGGATGTGGGATATAATAGCTGGATATGTATTCAGGAGAAGGATTACCACGGGAGAAAGAGTTGATTGTTAAAAAAAATTATATTGTTAAGTCAGTTCTATAATGTTGTTATATAAGCTACTTTTATCTTTGTGGTTTTTGTGTTTTGGGCAGATCTATGTAGTGAGAGTTTTGAGAGAAGGGCAACTTGAGCCAACATTTGTCTTCCGAACATTTGATGAGTTCCAGGAGCTCCACAACAAACTTGGCATTCTCTTTCCTCTTTGGAAGTTACCAGGGTATGTTCCTAACTCACTCATCGCTATTATAAAAGCAACAAAACTGCTCCCAGCTGGGTGGAGGAAGAAATTGCTTGAAATAGAGACAAAACTGCTGAGGGGCAAATTAAGACCTCAGAGTTGGCAATTAAGGGAGAAAACAGTTGTCTCCAAGTTTTAAGGAGAAGAGCCAGAGAAGCATCTCAGTGTTTTGGGTCTGTGTGTCGTATCATGTATAACAATTGCCCATAAATATTTCCTTGCCTTTGTGTAGTATCATAACCTATTGGCATGCTGTGTTCCTGATTGGCAGAAAATAAAATGGACATGAGCACTTCAGGATGGAAAGGGCAATGAAATCTAAGTGTACTTGCTTCTGATAAATTAACTGAAAACCCAATTTTGCTCTTCTCTTGTAGCTTTCCTAATAAGATGGTTCTGGGAAGAACACATATAAAAGATGTAGCAGCTAAAAGAAAAGTGGAGCTCAACAGCTACATACAGAGCCTGATGAACAGCTCTTCAGAGGTGGCAGAAGTGAGTAGAAATAATTTAAATGAAATTCAAGTTTTGATACTTTTTAACACTTAAACTAATATGTAACATTTCTTCCAAATTTAGTGTGATCTTGTTTATACTTTTTTCCATCCATTACTTCGTGATGACAAAGTGGAAGGAATAGATGGAATAGCCAGACCTACAGGTAGGTAATATTTGGGTGGGAGCTGGTTTATAAATTGTATGACACCTTTACAATGTGAATGTTTTAAATCTTGTTTAGTTAACTGTACTTTTCCCTCATTAGAAAATGCATTAGAAAATGCATAGTCTTTCCAACTGTGCCTGCATACAGTTTCAGGGAAATACATACCAAAAATTGCAACAATATATGTGATCACTTGGAGTTGTTTATGGCTTGACTAAATTATTCAGGTTTTCACTCCAAACCTTGAAGCTGATTCTTGCAAGAGAATGCAAAAAATCTTTAAAGCCTATAGCCTTGTCCCTATTAGGGAACTAGAAATAAAGTCAGAAACAGAGCTTGGTTGTAACGCTTATATTTTTTCCCATATGTAATAATTGAGTGTAGTTCTGATGAAAAAATGTACAAATATTACAGAACAGATAATTGTCTTATTTTTTCAGATACAAGTCCATCAAGTCCTACCTCAGGCAAAGTGGGAGGAGAAGTGAAGCTGTCCATATCCTACAGAAATAGCACTCTGTTTATCATGGTGATGCACATCAAAGACCTGGTAAGTAGAGATGCTGTGCTCACTGCCAAAACCTGGTTCCATTTGTCAGTTACCGTCTTGACTTAGTTCCACCATTCCTGCATCAGTCTCTCTCTCTTCCTCCAAATTTTCCAAGTGCCAGCTTGATTAACTGCTGCTTTTGATTAGCTTGATTGCAAAGTCTAGATGCTTGAAAATAAATATGCAAATCGTTATGCACTAATTAGCTTTCTAACTCGTTTTGTTTATTTGACTGTAGGTTACAGAAGATGGTGCAGATCCAAATCCCTATGTAAAAACATATTTACTTCCAGACACGCACAAAACGTCCAAACGCAAAACCAAAATCTCCCGGAAGACAAGAAACCCAACTTTCAATGAAATGGCAAGTTAAAATTTATGTAGTAACTCCTTATGGTTTGCTATTATCCCTTGTTCTAAGCAGTAATTAAGATGTTGTCTAAAAAAAAAAAAAATCTGTGAAGATATAGAAAGGGAAAAGAGAAAGGAACTGTTTTGAAAAACTTTGTGCCCTGTTTAAAAATAAAACAAAGCAACTGAGTAGGTCAGTGTGCTATGACAAGTAAGCAGAAATTTGTCAGACTGGCTGTGAGGAGATAGATGGGGAGAAGGAAAGGAATCTTAAAACTGAAGACCCCCCTGCCCTGGTTTTGCTGACTCATGATGTGGAGAAAAATGAATTCAGAAGTCTGGGCATGTAAACTGTACAGCAGTCAAAAAACACCTGTCCTTCTAAACACTTAGCATTGGGAGCACAAAATAAAATAGCGATGTGTTTCAGCCCATTGTCTGAGAAACAGATGTACTGAATGGTCATAATGTGCAGTTAAGACACCTGTCAGTGGCTGGCAGTCAGAAAAAAGGGCAATCTGTGTAATATATATTTGGCTAACAAAAAACTTCTTGACTTGTTACCTTCTAGCTCGTGTACAGTGGATATAGCATGGAGACTCTGAAGCAGAGAGAACTTCAGTTAAGTGTGCTCAGTGCAGAATCGTTACGTGAGAACTTTTTCTTGGGTGGAATTACACTCCCACTAAAGGACTTCAACTTGAGCAAGGAGACTGTTAACTGGTATCGACTAACTGCTGTACCCTATCTGTGAACTCATTTCTACACCTGAGTAAGACCAGAACAATTGTATTCACTTGTGCTTTGCGCATCTTCCTACTTGAAGATAACTTGTACATCTTAAATTACGAGACTCTCCATTTCAACAGATACGCTGGACCAATGGTCATGTAGCCTAATCTGGAGGACTCCTAGAAAACCTGGTTTATGCTCATGTGATGTTACCAAGGCATCATTTAAAATGTTTAAGAGCTGTGGGTAAAGGAAAGGGTTTTTAAACCATCCATGAAAGCAAGATGAACAGTTTTGACCATGCTGGTTGGTTGAACCAAAATTAATCATTAGGTCTGTGGATATAGTGCATTTTTGCTTTTAATTTGTTACTGCTGTTGTGTCATCCATGGCATGATGCCGGAGAACATCAAAGAAATTGCATATTTGAGGATTACATCCCCACTACTAACTAGATATCACAGAAGCAGCGACAGGTAAAATCTTGGTGACTTCACACACATCTGTAGAAATGAAGGTTGAAGGGCTGGAAAAATTCCTTAGCATTGCATTTAATCCCAGATTCATGCTTCTCTAAGATTTATTGGAGTGAGTGCCAATAATGTAAGATGTAAATAATGGTGCCTTATAATTCAAATGCTTCTCTTTTACCTCATTTCTGGTATTTAAATATGTATACATATTAACTTTCAGCTCCTTATAAAGAGGGAAAATTCTCATATTTGATACCTTGCAGGTCCTACTGGAAGTCTTTTCCTAAAATGTGTTATTTGCAGGTAACAACACTTACATTGATGTTCATAATTAGTTCAAGTTAAATACATTTTTTTTTCTACCCATGATCTCCAAAAATTGAATGAAGACTGGCTGAATGTGGTACCATAGGAAATGTGTCCAGCTTCTCGGTGGGTTTTCTGTTGTAATTTCCAGAACTTTTAAATGCTGCAGTGATTAAGTGTGAAACACATTTAAACATTAACCCAAAGTGGCATTTGCACCTTTATCTGCTGGTAAAGGATGGCCTCTAGTTGAAAAGCACCGCTGCTGGATGAATTTCAGGCCAGAAATGAGTTGTGTTAACTGAGCTTTGAGAGAGGAACTTGGCTGCTTTTTTTTTTCTTTAGTAGTTCTCAGCAATACTGTTTCTCACTCCTGGTAAGAACTACTTCCACTAAAATACTTCATTCCAAGGAGCATTAGATTTGAACTATATTGTGACAGTGGACTGCAAATGTCACTATCTCCTGTTAATACCACTGGTTACTTAATAGGTGTTTCTGCACTACAGATGTTGCCATTTTGTTCACCTTATTTGGGGTTTAGGTGGTTCATGTTCTGTCTAAACAAAGCTATAAAGTTGCACACTCTTCTTTAGTACAAAATCTTGAAGTGAACTTTGAAAGTGAAATATGCAACTATGAACAAAGACACAATATGGGGAAAGCCTTGTATCTACCCAACACTAAAAACCTATTTTATAATCCGAATTTCCTTCCCCTGCTACTGACCATTCTCCCTTCAATACAGAAGAGAGAAGTAAACTTGAATCTCCTGGTGCCTAAACTATTCACGGTCCAATTTGATAGTAATTACTACAATTAAAAAGCTAACGCTATCTTGAATGTTAGAAACTGGGCCAATACTAATGGGCCCTTACAAATCCCAGTTGTAGTAGGCATCTTCTGCATATTTTTCATTTAGTATTTAGCCTGTAAATAATAAACTGTATAACTAATAGATATATTTCCTGCTCACTTGATGCTTTTGAGACTTACTCCATTCCATCATTAGAATCACAAGTCACATAAAACACAGGAAAGTAGACTACTGTTTTTGTGAAACGTTCCATTGTGAAATAAAATGAAAGCAATATGGACTGCCTTTTTTGCAGTTTGCTATTAAAGCACAGTGTCTTACAGCACAAAATACAATTAAACTAAAATCATTTGTAAAATGATTTGCAGTTTTAACAGTTGTCTGGACTGAAAAAAACCCCTGTATAGTACTGTATTATTGTTAGCACATGTCCTGACTTCTGATTTAGTCTTCTTCATAGCTTAACTCATTTTGTGCCTTTCCCTTCCTTTTCAAAATAGTCACTGGCTGGAGCTTTCTATGGTCATGGATTTTATGTTGTCTATGGGATCTGGCCTTGGCCTCTCCTCATGTGTAGAGGACCAGCACCAAGCTTGCATCCCTTTGCACTATTCTCAAGTAAGAAAAAAACTGATTGTTGCAATAAGAATTTACCATGCTACATACAAAACCCAAGATGGATGTGAAAGAGGGAAATATTTGATTGGGATGGAATTTACCAGTATACTAAGTACCTTGAAAGATGTAGTTTTAACAGCTTTTTGTATCTTGTTTAATGAAAAAGACCTGCAACCAGAAGTGTCATTGTCCATACAGACTTTGTGTTGGTATCCGAGAGCAGCAGCTTGCGCTAGGACCTCTTTCCTTTACTAACCTACAACTTTGCACTGAACTTTTTATTACTGCCTTTGTACGACCTTACAGCTGCCTGTCTCCGGACGCATGTGCGATCTCTGGTAAACGCTCTTTTCTCTGTTTTTACAAGGGTTAGGGTTGTGTAGGAGCCCCTGACACCTGCCTTAACGCCGGGGTTTCCCCGGGGCGCGCCGTGTCCCCGCTCCCGAGCGCTCCTGGCCGGGAGCCCATCCCTGAGGCGCTGCTGGGGGCGAGGGAGGGCAGCGAGAGCGGGCGGGTCGCCGCCCTCTGTCTGTGTATCTCCAAGAACCAAATACTGTTAATTAAACGGTCAATAAAGATGTACAATATCGCCCCCGCGCCGCGCGGCGGGTTCAATGTGACTCCGTGACTCTCCTGTAAGTACATTAAACACTATTCTGGAATAAAACCCAAAGCGTGTCCTGCTCTCTGAGGGCGGGGCTGGGGGGGCGAGCGCTCCT
>VYXB01003583.1:21489-63291 GCA_013397135.1 Pachyramphus minor | reverse complement strand
ACGCTTCCTGCGGAAGCGCGCGCCAGGGCCGCTCCTTCTCTTCCTCCGCCGCCATCATGGGTCGCATGCACGCTCCGGGGTGAGCGCCGGGGCCGGGCTGGATCCGCGGGCGAGGGGCGGGTCGGGGGCTCCTCAGGGGGATCAACGGGCGCTGCGGACCGCGGCGGGAGTGGGAAGGCTGCTGCGGGAGCTGCGCGGCGCGTGCGGGGCTGCCGGGGGACGCGCGCGGCCGCGGGACATGGCGGCGGGGCGGGGAAGGCTCGGGCCGCGGCGCGGGGTCCCGGAGCTCCAGCGCGGCCCGCTCCGCTGAGCGTCTCGTGTGCTTCTTTTCCACAGAAAGGGCCTGTCCCAGTCGGCCTTGCCCTACAGGCGCAGCGTGCCCACGGTGAGTTCTTTCCCCGGCATCTTTTCCGGGCCTCACAGCGCAGCTCAGGAGTACCCACGGAGCGAAACAAAACGAGAAGGCTGTAATATTTTGTGTAATCGCTTTTAAATTATGGCCCGGTAAAAGGCTGCCCAGGAAGGTTGTGAGGAGTGTTCCTGGAGACACTCGACCACCTGGACGCGTTCCTATGATCCTGCATTGGCACGTGCTGGACTAGATGATGTCCAAAAGTCTCGTCCTGGACTACACGATGTCCAAAAGTCTCGTCCATCCCTAACAATTCTGTGGTTCTGTGATGTCTTTACAGTGGTGGGGAAGCAAGTGTCCTTTCCTGGCCAGATGATTTGCTAGGCAGAAAAGGTTTCTTTTCCTCGTTGTGCCTCCATTTATTTAAGTGCTGCTTCAGTTGTTTCCCAGGGCCTATATGCTGATAATTCCCTGAGATTAAATTATTCTTTTCACACTCGAGTTTGGCCTTCTCTGTTGTGGAATAAATCACTTACTTTCAAAAATATTTACAGCTGATTTGTTGGCCAGGAGAGTAAATAAATACTTTTGGTGCAGCCTTAGTTCTTTCAGGTTACTTGTACTTAAAAGGGCTTTTTCTGTTCTTTGGTTGCAAGACCATTTCTTAGAGGATCTGTTTGTTGGCAGAAGGAGCAATTTGTGATGCCTGTGGAAAAGCATGGACTGAAAACCAGTGAAATGAGAACATAATTTTATATTTTGTGCTTTGATTTTAAGTAGATATAGTTCGAAGTAAGATAATACAAAGCTACTTGAACTACTGTTGACAGTTAAATATATTGATAACAATCAGGATTATCAAATGTTATATTTGGTTTAAAAAATTGTGTGGGTTTTTTTGCTTAGTTTTATTTGTATTCTGGTTTAAATTGTAATCTTCAGAGCACTTCCAAATTTATTTTTGCTGTGCTTTTCAGTTTCATACTGTAACAGTATTAAAAAGGAAAAAACTCAGGAGCTTCTGTAGCTCCCTGAAAGTGAGGATTACCTAGTTTGTTGGTGTTGTCTTCCCGTTAAACATAGAAGCAGTGGCTTTATTAGCACAGTTTAACATGGGACTGTGCCTTTTCTATTGATTCTATCTCAGTAGATCCATTTGTTTATTTTTTTAATTAGTTAGTGTACTTGAAGTACATTAAACACTATTCTGGAATAAAACCCAACGCATGTCCTGCTCTCTGGGGGCGGGTACTTGAAATCTGATTTTTCAGTAATCTCTGTAGGTGATTTACTAAGAGGTGGATAAATGGGTCACAACTTTGTATTTCTGTCAGAAGGCCTAGTTTAAGAATTCCTTCCCAATGGCAGTGAATTTTTTTTTGTCTGTAACTTTGTATTTCTGCTTCTGGTGTGGCAGTTAAAGTGAACTGATGGTGAAGCAGTTGGTTGGAGGCTTTATGGAGTTTTTGCAATGGAGACTCATGTTTCACCTCTGCCTTCCCCCACCACATTTCACCAGCGCAATAGATTTATTATGTGTCAAAAAATTTCTGTGTCCTTAAAAGTACAGTTGCAGTTCTTGATTGTTTTTCAAGCACTTCAAAGCATCTATTTCTACTATTTATAAAAAGCTTTCATGTAGCTAGCCTGTGCCCTCTGTATGAAGCTGTGTTAACCAGTTTGGGGTCTTTTTTTCTGATTTTCTTTAGTGGCTGAAACTCACTTCTGATGATGTGAAGGAACAGATCTACAAGCTGGCTAAAAAGGGCCTGACTCCCTCCCAGATTGGTAAGGGTTATAAACCACTCCCAAGTGGGGACAAAACCACATTTTTCTGACTGTTATAATTCAGCTGTTCCTTCAACCTGTGTTAAATAACATGCTAAGGAAACACTGCATTTCTGGTGTATCTGTGTTTGTTCACTGTGGATACCACTAAGAGCTATAAAATAATACCCTGAGTTGCAAGGGACCAGTGAGGAGCTTGATATAAATGTGTGTTAAAGGGAAGTTTAGTCTGCCCAGTGTCCTGGAGGAAGTGTTTGAACATTGGCAGCCCCTGTGCTCAGGGTTTACTGAGCCAGGCACTGGTAGCTGCATCACAGACCAGTTCTCAGTGGTGTGGAGCCCTGTAGAGCTGAAGTGTTTGCATGACACAGCTTTATTTGGTCATGAGCTATGTATGCAGTTTAACTAGGTGCTGTGTAAATGAATTTTTTTTATTACTGTAATCCTTAAATCAATAATAATCCCTCCTAGAGGGGGTCCATTGAGTGATTCCTTTAATGAGCCCTGTTGAAAATTTTCCAATAGTACAGTAGCACTTCATGTGCTACCTGTGTAAGAGTGGTGGATATGTTAGTTTTCTTTTAAGAGTTATCATAAAGTGTTTCAGCAACTGTAAGTTGTATTTTACCCACTCATTGTCTACCATTTCTTAGTGTCGACTAGAAAGGTTTTTAACTTGCAGAAGACCTTTTGATTTGGATAGTTTGTAACTGTAGGGTTGATTTTACAAGATTTCTTGGTGTGTGGTTTTTCTTTTCAGTGTAAGATGTGAATGTTTTTTTCCAGGTGTGATCCTGAGGGATTCCCATGGTGTTGCCCAGGTTCGCTTTGTTACTGGCAACAAGATTCTGAGAATCCTTAAATCAAAGGGACTGGCCCCAGACCTTCCAGAGGATCTTTATCACTTGATCAAGAAAGCTGTTGCTGTTCGCAAACATCTTGAGAGAAATAGAAAGGTGGGTGCTCTTTTGATAACTCAGAGTTTGTGGTTTTAAATTATACAGTAGTTTATGTACAGCTTGACAAAGCAAAAAAGTTTTGTGTGTACTTACTGTTAGCCCCGCTTTGAGTAAACTTTAGGGGTTAGGGAGGCATTTTGATCAAGGAGGGTGGTCTGTGTCTGTGAAAAGGATTTTAAAAGCAGCGTTTAAACCACATATTTCTAATCCTGTTCTGACTTTGTGGGATTCATCAGGCTTTGGTAATGGGAATGTGGAGTTTGCAGCAGTTGCTGTGGATTTTTTTTATGGAAGCACATCTGAATTGTACATTGAGAAGTTAAAGTAGTGCTTGGTTATAATGTAACTTTCTTTTCAAGGATAAAGATGCCAAGTTCCGCCTGATTCTGATTGAGAGCAGGATTCATAGGTTGGCTCGCTACTACAAAACTAAGAGAGTGCTGCCACCCAACTGGAAGTAGTAAGTCTTTTGTCACTGTCTATTGTCACCAAAACTCAAAGGTTTTGTAAACTCCTGGGGCTATTACTCAGAGAGTGAAAAGTGTTATGATCAGCTGTGTAGATAACTCAGGCAGCAAAGAACTGGTATTTTTATAAATACTAACTCATGCTTAAAATGACCATTGTAACATATAGAAACACTTAGTGACCTCATTTTTTGAGACAGTGTTTTTTTTCTATCTACTAGATAATGTTTATAACAGTACAAACTACAGTCTTTGTTCTTGCTCAGGATACTTTTATAGTTCATGTTACTTTCAGAAATTTTTGAGGAATGGCTTAGTAGATGTGGCAAAAATGAAAGTAATTTATAGTTTTTATCTTGGAAAGGTAGCTACCACAGGATTAGCCTAGCTTTTTCTAAGAAGACTCAAGTGCAGCTATCCAGGTTCTTGAATATATGGTTTTGTGCTGCTGCTTTCCTAGTATTTATATTTCAGAAGGAAGAGTGAAGTCTTATGCCATAAAAAATTCTAAACAGGTAGTGATTTAGCTCGAGACTGGTAGTTAAAGCTTTGAACTGAAGCTGTTTTTTTGACAACTGGTTTGAAAAACTTCCTCTGCAATTAATATTTCTCTCTTCTCTCTCTCTCCTCTCTTTTTAGTGAATCATCAACAGCTTCTGCCCTGGTCGCATAAGAGCTGGGTGTGACTTAATGAAAGAATAAATTTTCTTTACCTGAATTTGTGTTGTCTCTAAATGGTCAGTGTTTTAGAAGCATCTGCTTGTTTCAGGAAGCTGCTTGTAAATGGGAAGTTTTCCAGGAGGAGCAGGCGTGTGGCTGTGCTGCCGAGTCATTCACTGCAAATGCATTTTATTCATATCAGGCTCTGCATCTGTGTCCTGCAGGAGGAACTGGGGAAGAAAGCAATTAGAGGAAGAACACCTGGAAATTTAGAAATTGAAGGGATTATGCAGGAGGTGAGGGGTTAGGGAAACAAAATTGGAGAGATTCATTCATTAATTGCAGGTCATGTAGAGCTGTTGCTTATGCAGAAAGCTTGGGCAGATCTCAGCCAGTTCTTGACAGTAAGTGTTGCTGTTTGTAAACAATTTTAAGAATAATCTTAGAAATTTGGATAGGTACACACAGCAGTGTAGCTCTCCCCCAGTGTGTCCTTACTGAGGTAGTTTTCCCTAAACCCAAAGGGCAGGAGCTACTGTAAGTGTTGGCAAGGTTGTACCTCCGGGTTCTGATGGCACTTATGTGAAGAGTTGCTTTTCTGCTGGAAAAACATGGAGAACAGACTGACAGTTTTTGCCTTTGCTAGGAGAAAATTATAAACAGTTATTCTGGATAGTTGTGACTTAGATTTTGAGTCTTGGTATGTTACTTAAATTTTGCCATATTGAAAACTTAAGTGAATTCAAATAAGCCCTGTCAGTTTTATGTAGCGTGGTAGCTAATTTCTGGATCATAACCAGGGGACCTGGTACCTTGTGAATTTAATTTTGCACAAACACAAGATTCCTCTGGCAAATTAAAAAGAATTAAAAAGAATTTTAAACGGGGAGTACTTAATTCCTATTTAACTCTTAAGTGCTACTGTCTGGTGCATCTTAAATTACCATCCTCCATCAGGAAAGCACGGGGACACACTCCTCGATCCCAAATGCGTGTATGTAAGTACGGAAAGCACCAGGAGGTGGCGCTTGGAAACAGGAGTTTCCTACTGCAAACAGCGCCACCCGGAGGTGACGTGTCAGGGCCGCCAGCCCGAGCCCGGGAACAGGTGAAGGATTTAAATTGTGCCAGCTGATCCAGTGGTTCTGGGCATGTTGGAGCTCATGCAGTTCTCGTATTTTGTGCCACTGGGGTTTCTCGGTCTGAACACTTTCTGTACTGTCTTTTCCTGGGACTGGTTTGCTGTGGAGGGGCTGCAGGCAGGCTGTGCTCACGTGGCATTTCACCCACCCAGTGGTGCTGGAACCTAAAATTCACCTCTTTCAGTTTGAAGCCATTTCTCCTTGCCCTGTCACTGCATGCCCTTGTAGAAAGTCCCTCTCCAGCTTTCTTGCAGGCTTCCTTAACGTACTGGAATTACGTCACCCGGAAGCCTTCTCTTTTCCAATTCTCTCAACCTCTCCTCACTGGAGAGAGGATGGTGTTCCATCCCTCTAATGAACTTGGTGGCCCCCTCTGGACCTGCTCCAAAAGGTCGATGTCCTTCCTGTGCAGAGGACTCCAGAGCTAAATGCAGCACTCCAGGTGGGGTCTCACCAGAGCAGAGCAGAGGGGTAGAATCCCTTCCCTTGACCTGCTGGCCACGCTGCTCTGGATGCAGCCCGGTGATTGTTCTTTACCCCTTGGGTTGCCAGAACAGGAGCACCGGGAGTCAAGCCCAGGGCACACAGGTTGTCTGTTCAGCAGCTGCTGTGCCCCACTGTAGGAACAGGAGCCAAGCAGTGGCCAGGGGAAATCCTCTGTGGGGAGCAAACCCCTGCAACACATGATACAGAACAATGCATCAGGGGGATGTGGTCCTGCAGCAAGTCTGGAGAGGAGGGTGGGACCAGGAGGAATGTGCCACGTGGAAGCATCAGGTAAGTTAATTTGGGGCTGTGGTACTGGCCTGTGCCTGGGTGAGGGTGAAACTTTCAGGTAGTCTCTTAAGGCTTCTGCCGTGTTAGCTGAGCACCAGGACTGCCCCAACAGCTCAGGACTTGTGATCCAGCTGCCCAGGACGGTGGAGTCTGTCCTGCTCGGCATAAAGGTACTGTAATTTCCCTTGTCTGGAGAGATATGATAATGGGAATAAATCCAAATCTGCAAATAGTTGCCCAAAAGGAATTATTTTTAAAGACAAGTATAAAACTGTCCCCGCCCCATGGTTATGTTCAGGCACCACACTGGTTTCCCTTTCCTCCGCAGCAGGGAGCATTCTCAGGCTTTGGGCCCCACTGCCTTCTTGCCCTCCTGTCACTGTCACATCTCTTTATGGCTTCTTTTGCCTTGATTTAACCTCCAGAAGGTGTGTTGCTGTTTCTGCCTCATTCCCAGCAGCCTTTTCTGAGTTTCCAGTGTTGCTTTTTCCTCCTGGCCACGCTGCTCTTCTCCCAGCAAATTTGTACTCCCAGGTACAAATCTGAACAGTGATTTTTTTTTTTTGTCCCCCCTATTCCAGTGTGAGCATTTCCTGTGTTGTGCCAAGGCACACCTCAGGAAGGAGCTCCCAGCCCTCTGCCACTTCCAGCTCTCCTGGCCTCTCTGGCACAGTGAAACCTGCCCTTCCTACTCCAGGGAGGTGCAGCCACAGGACTGTGCTTTGACAGTGAGGTGTGATACACGGGGCCCCTCGGCAGCCAGGTGGCCACGCTGTGCTCTGCAGGTTTGCTTCACAAAAGCCTTCCACTAGACTTCAGACCTTGCTGCAGCTCTTCCAGAGTGTATGGCAGAGGTTGTTTCCCTTTGGCTCATCAACAGCTGGGTTTGAAGGCTGGCTGCAGAGGCACCCTTTCCTCTGGTAGAGGCCCCTGTGGTTGCCTGCAGTTTCCCAGAAAGGTTTGTCCTAGGGTTTTAGGAAGAACAGTGATGGTTCTTGCCGTCACTTTTGGATTGCTGAGGGTGGGAAGGAGAGAAGTGGTCACCTGAAGTCTGAAGAACTGAGTTCTCTGATGGATGTGGAACAGGGAGATGGAACATGGGGATTCTTCAGGTTCTAGGTGGTTTTTTCCACATAGATTTTTCTAGTCCATTTTTTCATGGATTAGAAAAATCGATTTTTTTTAATAATCAATTTTTCTAATTCCATGCAGTCCTTTCTAATCCATACTTTTTCTTGGGAGCGTGAAGGTCCTCCCTCTCCTGCCTTTCTTGGGCCTTGGCCTGCACCTTCTCCCCTCCCTCCCCCATGTTTCTGTGTACTGTTTGCCCTGGCACTTCTGGATGTGTGTCCAAGTTCTTGTTAAGTAATTTACACCCTTTTTTGCAAATCAGTCAAGCCAATTTTCTTCCATTCCTTTAGGTAATGTGAGTTTAGTCCACCCTGATTTGGGTCAACTAAGGCAGCATTCAAATGTATGAACACAATATTTTCTTCACACGTGCAATTCAACCTAGAATGGTAAGTCCAGAAAGGTAAGTCTTTGGTTAAATCAGTAAATGACATGTGCAGTTTCTACCTTTGTTTCTAGGAAAGCCTTTGAAAGGTGACAGTTAAGTATGAAAAGGATTAACCTTTACAGGGATTTAAGGGAAAGCTTTGATTCAGTCATGGCCAGAGGACTCTCTGAGTGCTAGGTATCCCTTCATTCTGAAGGATTTGGTGATGTGCAACTGGTTCCCTTGTGGAGGCAAATAAACTATTTTTTACCTCTACCTTTCTGAAAAGTAAAAAATCATTAGTAATTTATTTTAAGTATGGAAACTTAAACAACAGTTATTCTCCTGCTACGTCATTACCACTGCTAGAAACCATGAATTTCTTTAGCTGAAAAGGGGCAAAAAAAGTAAACCAACTTGGATTTATAAACGTGAAGTAAGTGTAGGCTGCCTTGCTTTTCCTGGAAAACCGCTTCTAAAGTGTGTTTTCAGTTGCATTTTCTGCCCGTGAGCTTTTAGCTTTCAGCTCAAAATCATTACTTGCAAGTTAATACCAAATAGCAAAATGTGAATGAAACATGCACCCTGATTTTTTTTCCGAGCGAGGGTTTGTGTGTCACTTTCTTCCACTGTTTTCAGTGTCACTTACAGATCATGAAAAACAATGTAGTTAAAAAGCACCTCACGTGTTTCTCCGGACTCAAGGGCCGGTTTCTTTACCCGTTCCCATTTAAATAAAGAGCAGTAGGGCCTATGGAATTCACCAAAGGCAGGTTTGGTACTCCCCGAGCTCTGGAATTGCTGGTGATTCTGGCTTAGGCTAATGCTGCTTCACGTTCTGCAGTTGTTTTGTTTTGTTTTCAATGCTGGGATCAAACTAGTGAAAAAATGCGGCTGTTGCTGGGAAGTCCCTTCAATAACTCGGCACATTTGCATGACAATATGTCTCTGTGCCCTGGTAACCTCCCTCCCTCGCCAGCACATATCTTGGCAGCAGGGAATGGTTCCACAGTGTTTGCTGCACTAATGGGATGTCCGCGAATGTCCTTTTCTTGCTTCCAAGGATTTTTGGACATAGTTGTAGTTGCACAAATGAAGGCTTCCCTCTTTCCTCTCCCCCCTCTCTTGCTTTTAGGATAATTTTTACCTCTGGTTAGAAATCTGTAACCTTTGTAATGAACGATGTTGCTGACTAGTGTAAGTGCTTTCCTGTCACCACGGGATTTATTAAAGATGTTAACCATCACAGATGGAACTGTAACTGGAGCTGAACCAATATAAAAGGACAATGTTAATGGCATGGCAATATGTATTGGATGCAAGGATAAACGGTAGCATTGTGCTACAGGGCCTGATGACTAGAGAAGAAGCACTGGCAGTCGCTTTCTGGAGGTTTACTCAGTGCTTGGGGTGCAAGGAAGTGAAGCACAGCCTGTTACATCAGCCCATGAGCTGAGATACTGGGTGGCAAGTAATTATGTTGGCTGTGCCTGAGGCAAGAAGTGTACCTACATTAAAAGATCACCTGAGTTTTCTAGTGAGTGCTGGTTTTACAGGCTGATATTTTATTCCCTTTGAGGCTGCTCACTCAAGACCCCTTTTCAGGTCAGAATTCTCCTTCTTCAGAGCCAGGAAGGGGCTTTCAAGTTTAGTGCACCTGTCAGGGATCAATCTCTTTTACAGCTCCTTCAAGTTCTTTATGATGCAGATGAATAATTTCAGTAGATCCTGACTCCTGTGTTATGCCAGAGTAGGAAGAGGGTGGCTGGTGTTTTGAACTGTAGAAGCTGTTGACTGACTGGGTGAAAAAACAAGTGACAGCCATTAAAAATTAATCAGGTTAAATGAACTTGGGAAGGATCTAAATCTCAGAGGACCTGTTCTGATGGTGAAGGCATTTGAGATTTGCAAGAAAGGGGATGGAAACATCTCTCAATATAATATACTTTTGTGGCCACAAGGGCACAATGAAACTTGTTGTGAAATACAGGCTATAAAAGATATTGTTTCCTTGTGAGTTTGTGGTTTTTTCCTGTTGTTTTGTTGTCCCAGAAAAACACCATACATCTTCTTTAAAGTCCATCCCATCTTCCTCAGCTCTGCCAGTCTTGGCAAAACTAGGACTACAAATTGATAAATTTTCACAAACTGATGATGAAGCAATCTTTTGTATTGGGTATTCCATTTACAGCTCGGACTCATGCTAGAGACACCTCCTTGGACATCACTTCAGTAATTATTCCTGCTAATGTTCTTCAGCAGTAGAATCAGGTCTGGATTCTTTTTTGGTTTATTGCTCTATTATTTTCAGCATTGTACCTGAAAAGAATACTAGAATAATATTTAAAAACAGTATTTAACTACTGTCAATCAAGGTAAGGTAAAAAATAATAAGGTAAATAATAAATAAGGTAAAAAAACCCTATAGGATTAACAAATAAAGCCCTTACTACAAAGAACATTCCTGTAACCTGCAAGGAGGTGACTGTTTCAGTGGTCCCAAATTCCAAGTAGTGTTACTCTGTTAGTCTTGTGAAGTTATGTAAAGACCGAGGAATAGTTTGTTGCTGGATAAAATGTTTCATTTCCTGGAATTCACCAAGTGAGAGTGCTGCGAATTAAATGGTGTTCCTACAGCATTACACTGATGTCCAGCTCTTGTGTGGTACTTTTGACTCATAAATCTTAGTGCTTTGTGTGAGAATAGAGTCAACCATCCCCCAGCTTTGCAGAGGCATAAAGCAGAGAAATAGTTTGCCTGGGGCTTGTAGGAGAGCTCAGCATTCAGCTCTGATGTCCTGGATCCCAGTCTCCTGTCCTGCCTGTGAGCCTGTGATAGTTGTACTTTAAACAGGGATGGATGTGTAAATGTGTAAATGGCTTGTGTGTAGAGCTGAGCATGGGGGCAGTTCACAGAGGCACCTGGGGACACAGGCTGTGGCACTGGGTCCTGGCACAGGATGCCATGGTGTGACCCTCAGTGGACAACAGTTGGCAGTTACAATAACCCTTTTTTGCATGGATGTATGTGCAAGGTTGAGAGTGGAGGGAACGATTTCCCGACCTCTTCCTGCCCAGAGTGGGGTGTGGGCTGGACCTTTCCTCCATCCCTGATAGAGCACCAGGGAAATGGAGCCAGATTTGTCTTGGAGGTTTGCCTACCTGACTGTGCTCTTGTGGAGCGGATAACGATGCTCCTACCAGCTCAGAGCAGATTGTGATGTAGTCTGCTGCTGTTAGCTTGTCTTTCTGTGTATGGCAACTTTGGATATAGAAAAGGAGGATATTGGAATGGTTGGGACACTGTCACTTCTCAGTTTTGAAACTTCTTCAGTTACATGTTCTGTGATATAATCCTACACAAAAATCCCCTTGATTAAGCAGGGGATTTTCCTTAAAACATAGGAAAAGCGATCTCTGGAAATTGTGTCTCCATTTCTTAACAAACATCAGTACCCTCTGAGGGTCACAAATTAGTTAAGTAAGAAATTCTATTCCATAGGAGGATTCCTGTCAACCTTGCTTCTGATCTGATCCAAAGATCCAACTAATGGGATCAAATCTGAGCAGTCTAATGAAACAATGTTATTTAAGCAAAGCAATCATGTCCTGCTGCAGTGTTGTTTGGTATTAAACAGCAATTAGATTTGTCTCCCCAACAAAATTGAAAAGCTCCTCTGAAAGCAGCTGTAATCGGAAATGTCATACTGCAGATACCGATGATAGCTATGGTCTAACAAAACACAGGCTTTGGCTGCAGTTCATCACAATGATGGATAATCCCATGGCACACAGCAGCTTAGTACTGTTTATGTAGTTTGCAGTTTAGGCTGAGATTATTCCTTTCACTGCCGGTTACACGCTTGGGTTTTTCTTTTTCACTCTAGCAGGCCATGTGACCAACAACCAGGTTAAACTGGAGTGTTTTGCCCTATCACTTACTTTGTAGTGAAGGTCAAGTGAAACAGCATTTGGGATGACAAACCTGAGGTTTACTGAGTGGTACTTGCTATAACAGCACACATATTGAACTCCAGTCCGTTTGCAGTGGCTCACTCAGAACTAAACAGCACTTTCAGAAAACTGCTGAGGTGGGTCATGCAAAAGTCGTCCCAGACAGTGAAGCAGATGCACTGAAGTGCTGATTTAGAGGGGTGTTTATGCAGATTTTAGAGGTATATGAGTGGATTTGGTTCAGCAGCCTGCATGGGAAGTTCAATAAGGGATACTTTGTGGATTAACAAAGCTCCATTTCCCAGACTCGTACAAATTTACAAGAATTTTTTGCTTAAAAAAAAAGACTAGAACATGTTGCATGTATGTCAGCCAGTCTTAAAAAGCAAAACTTTTATTAGGCACAATAAGTAATAAGTAATAAGCCTGAGTAATAAGCCTTCCTCCAGGCATCCTGACTTGTAATCCTTAAACATTTGTGTTAAAAAGATTTTAGAATTGAAAGAAAGAAAGCCATGTTAGCATCAGACTGCAGTTTTTGCTTAAACACACTGTGTGTGTAAAAGAGCTGACCATTGTGGTATTTTTGGTCTTAATATTTCCTCTCCTGTGAGCTGAGAGATAGTAGGAAATTCCCTCTTGCTGTGTATTTTTCATGGGAAGATATGAATGCTGTGAGGAAGTGTTCAGGTGTAGTTGTCCTGGAGGTCTGCAGCAGTAGCATAACTCCATGTTTTTATGCCCACAAAACCAGTTACAGACTATGGGTTAGACTGTGCAAGGTATTTCAAGCAGTGTTTCATTTTTTTCTGCTCCTTAGTCCCCGTGTGCTCCTGCATGGAAAGCATGGAAACTCATCAGGGAGTATGTTCAAGTGCCTTTGCCAGAAGTAGTAGTGCTGGTTCCATGTTACCTCTTCTCAGAGGGCACAAAAGGGGGCCCATCTGATTGCTGCACTTTCCATGGGTACACACTGAGATGATCTACACACACAACAGCCTGTTCAGGTGCAGTTTCACTTGCTGGAGTCCGTTCAAGGTACAAGTTAAGAGCTGGATTAAACAGAAACCTGCTGCCCAGTCAAGTTGCAGGTGTTTACTCCTCATTTCCAGGATCCTGCTTCACATTTTAATGAAGGACAAGTTGAATTGCAGTCATCTCTCTCTCTCTTTGGAAGAGGAAGGGGAAACAGACTTGCCGAGTATTTTTCTTGCCTGTTTCCCAAGCAGGGGATTGGGTTGCCTTCCAGCTATCTGCTTCCAGGAGGGCTCCTGGTGCTGGAAACCTTCTCCAGTTCCATGGCTTGAGAAGAGCCAAGCTTCATGTGTGTGTTGATTTAGGCTTCAACTTGCTCTAGGGGTGAAGATCTCATGAAGAACAATGTGTCCGTATCTGTGCACTTGGGATATATTCCCTGTTCACAGGTGCATGGCTGTTTTCTGTCATCTGATCCTTTTCCCCCACTCCTGCCACTGACACCTTCGGCACCCCTGTTAAGAGAGTAGGGTGAGGAAGTTCTCTCAGTAGCTGTGCAGGAAGCAGTTTAGTCCTTGAGCAATGTCAGTGTAGCAGCCTGCTGCTGCTGCAAGTGCAGTGCAGTCTAGAGCTACTATTGCAGCTCAACCTGCAGACACTGGACTGGACATAAGGATAGAGAGAGTGCAGGAGTGGGAGTCAGAAGGAGATCCCTCTCAGTGCGTGGCTGTCTGTTAAATGCTCTTTGCTGTCATGCCGACTACAGGTTCAGCTTTGCCTGACAGCTGGCTCAAGGCAGCACAGAAGTAGGTGGGTGTGCAGGTCATGCAGCTCACTCCGTGCTGGAGGAGGCTTGGAATATCAGCAGCTTTCCCTCCATGCTTGAATGGTGTCACCAACCCAACAAATCTGTGAAACTGCATGTGAGATGAGTTTTTGTGGTCCTGGTAGCAGGAGGCTGCTACCACCAATGCCTTTTCTGAGAGACTCTCTTCCCCTCCATGCTGTGTGACCCACATAGGCCTGTGATAAAAAGGGGAAAAGCCAAGAGAAAGGAGCTGTGGCACAGAGACGTGGCCCTGTGTGGATGGAGGCCACAGTCCAAGCAACCTCACTGGGGGCAAGTCAAACCCCAGAAAATGAGGATAAGTTTTATGTGCAATAGTGTCATAGTTCCTCTCAGAGGGACTCCAAACTTCTTAGTATGTTTTTTTCCCTTTTTATAATTGTTCAAATGTTTCCTTGCTCAGTCTTGAATTACTTTGAGTGCTTTTCATGTGTTAGAGGTAGCTCTGCGTCTTTACCCTTCAGGGTAATTGAACAGTCATTGGGCTTGGTTTTTTTTTTTTTTTTTTTTTCTTTTCTTTTCTCTTGATCTTTCAAATAACTACTAAGCCATCATCACTTTTTAAATTAATTTTTCAAAATACATAGTTCTTTTGTAGTTCAAGCCTGCTACAAAAGCAAGGTTGAAATTGCACCTTTCTCTGTGGAGAATGATGGTTGTGTCAGGTAGGGCTGCAGTTTCTGTTCTCGATACAGTAACTCCAGTAGCAAAGACATCTTTCTTCAGAGTACCTCCTTTCAATTACTCTTTTATTTTTCTTTCTTTGCTAATCTTCATAATTCAGTATGTGGAGGTGAAACCTTAAAAGGGAAATAAATGCTTTGCATCCTGGTGTCTTTGAGTTTAAATTCCTTTGGCAAATGCAGTCCGTGGTGTGTGGTTGGGCTGTGGTGTGGCCTCAATAACTCTGGAGCATTAAGTGCAGCCGGATCATGCTGCCTTAGGAAACCCACGAGAAAACAGTGCTGTGTGTCAAGGCCTTAGAGCAGTTTGTTTCCACTTTTTAGATTCATTTCTCCAATCCTCTGGGAAAGCCTTTTAGTACTGCACTGTATGTTATATTGCCTGCTCTTCCTATTAAGTAAGGAGTACTTAGGGAAGGCAAGGGAAGCAGTAGGTTTTGCACAACAGTAATTACTTCAGGCTTCAACGCCAGAGACCTTTTGACCTAATGCCACTCAGGCTGATTCTGTCATGTTTAATCCCTCATGCGCCATCCATCCCTGTCAGTCTGCAGAGGTGTCCTGTTCTTTGGCCTGAGCCAAACAGCTGCTGGATACTTACATATAAACAAGGTCTAAAAGGTAAAATTCATGTGGTGTTTCACTTTGAATTATGCACTGAACCCATTCAGGAATTGCTCTCAAGCTTTGAGCAGAATCCATGCTTTTGTTGGGAGGTTGAGATTGGCTGGTGGTTAAAGTGAAAGGCTGAGATTCTGTTCTGCCCCTGCCTTGCAGGTTTGCCTGGAGCTGGTTGTTAATTGCTGTGCTTTTGAAAACAGTTTAACATGTTGGCTACATGATTTTGTTTCCTCAGGGCTGGCTCTGCCCAAATAGCCCCATTTAATCATTGTTTAGTTTTCAGACTGAATGCTCCATGCAGGTGTGGTGAGACAATGGCTTCCTTTCTGGTTGTTAAAATCAGGCTGTTTGGATAGCCACTATTTTTCATGTCTTCATAAATTCTGGGTGCAGAAGTACGGACATAAACATGCAGAGTGTTAATTAAGAGTCTTTTGGCCTTATTATTTAGTTTGTCCTTGGATTGGCCCACTCCTAATTACTACCCGGTTACTATTGCTATTATTCTTGTTTAATGAGATAATCCAAATAATCTCATTTCAGTTTCACAGATCATTAGATCCAACACACTTATTAATAAGGCATTTGTGAGCTCTTTATGCCCACTCAGCTGTTTTCAGTCCTTCTCTCATCCTCTACGATGGAGGGAAGAGATAGGCTGAACATTTTGTAGTTGGATATGTTTCCTTGAAGTATTAGCACTTGTCACTACATATTGTTTGAACAGCTGCTTCTTTCTGTTAACTGCAGTAATAAAAATGTTGTACATCTTGGACAGAGGTGTTGATTGTGCTAGTGAAGAGTGGCTCTTGCAAAGAGGGAGCTGCTGCAGCCTGTCTCCTGCCAAAAAGGGTCACCTTTCCCAGGCAGGCAGTAATGCACAGCAGGTGTGGGGCTACTCCGCTCCACTGGCAGTAGGATGAGAGCGAGCAGGGACACTCTCATGCCAACTTCCCAGTGACAGCCAAAGGCAAGGAAGCACTAGTGGGACTATCCAGTTCATTGCTTCCTGATCTTTTTAGCAGCATATTCACCCATGCAGCCAATTACCTGTTCTCCACAGGTCTCCCCAGGGCAGACCATGTCAGTCACGGACGTGTGCCCCATGCCTTATTGGCTGTTTGTAGGTTCCTTGCTGGAGAGATGGGCCTCTGAAGCAGGGTGTATGGATCAGGAACATCTGGTGGGATGGCAGGGAGTTTAGGTGCACCCTTGGTTGAAGTATTGACAGTGTCCTTTTACCCTACACATCTCCCACTGATACCAATATCAGTGTGCCCTGAACACTGGTACTTGGATTCAGCTTTTGCTGAGAGGTATTTGGCTATGTCTTTGTTTGCTGGAACTGTGTTATTTAAAACAATGAAATTTCTCCAAAGGATTGAAATAAACAGGGGTGTATGGCAGTGCTTTTGTGCCGAAAATGGAAAAAAAAAAGTCCACTTTACACACACACAGACACACAGAGAGAAAATGAAATGCAAAGGGTAATACATCCTTCACTGCTGTTGTCAAAGCAAACCTCTGACTCAGGAGGACGTGTGCTCTCCTGGTCATGTCAGTGGGCTGCTCTTTGTCACTGGGGTTTGAAGCCAGGCACACACTGCTGACTCAGAACAGTGATTCAACAGTGAAATGACAAAAGGAAAAGGGTTAGAAAAATCAACGCTTCTTCATCACTGGACAAGCTGGCACAGGCTGCCTGAGTAGCTGAGGTTCCATCTATTCTGTGAGACTCTTCTCCCTGCTGCATCACCCACGTGTGTCTGTGATAGAAATGAAAGGAGAGCTGATGGAAAGGACTGTGGGCTGGAGGCCCAAACCATGTGTGGCACCAAAACCACAGCCTGTGGGTCTTTTAAATCTTGAACTTGCTGTAAAAGCAAGATCTAAAGGATACCACACTGAACAGCTGATGAATTCTTAGTGCCCAGGGATGCTGTTCTTCATGGTGGGGGAAAACTCCATCTGCTCCACTCATGATCCCTGTGGGCTTGTTTTCACCACTGTAAAGCCCAGCTCAAAGCCAGGCTACTGACTTAGCCAGCACTCACATGCAGAAGTCTTTAGCCTGATTAAGTGTTAACTCTTTGTGAGGAAATGTGCATTGAGACTTGCTTAGTGCTACGCTGGGGATAACACAGGCTGTGGATTTCTCATGTGACACCAGCCCTGCTTAAGCTGGATTTACCTGTCTTCTGAGGCCCTTCTTCCTACCCCTCTGTCCTTCTCTGCCTGTTGACAAGGGTGTTGCTGTGGCAGGATGGTGAGCTGGAGTGACAGATAAAAGAGTTTGAGAAGGAAACAAAAATCAGAAAGCAAGTAGGGGTTTATTTGGTTGATTAAAAAAAATAAGTCTTTTCTTGGATCTGTTTTCCCATGTCACTGCACAAACAGCTCTGAAAGAAGTGGAGCAAAGGCAGACGCAGATCTCTGCCCCAAAAGCGACAGGGATTGCATAAGGTTTGTTTTTGTGTTTGATGGCAGGGCCAGCAACAACGCTGAGCTAATACCATCTGTGCTGATGCTACAGTGCTGTCACCCGGGTTCTGCCAGCGCAGCTGGCTGCAGGGTTGCACTGGGACTCGCTCAGAGCTGTTTCCAGGCACAACAATCCCATGTGCCAGTGCTACTGAAACCTCGGGGCGAGCCACGGTGTTGCGCAGTGCAGCCCGGGCAGAGCTTCCAGCACTCCTTATGTACTTGCTTAGGGAGCACGGAATGAGCTTAAGGATGGATAATCTAAGATAGTGCTGCAGTGAAAACAAGTACGATACCTTGAATATCACCAAAGTCTCTTCTGCTCTCCCAAACCTCCAACTTCACTGTCCTTTAACAGCAGCTGATATTCTCCTGGCAGGGACTACAGCAGGGAAAATTAATTGTGCTGTAATGACAACCCCCCTCTCGGAAACTGGCCTTCTGTTCAGTGTAAATGGAGGGCAATCTGTGGCCTATCAACAGACTGTTTCCTTTGGGGAAACAGCCCCACAATTCTCAAATTTCCCTTTATGATACCGGCTGCTGGCATCCCTTCCTACCTCAAGATCCACTATGTTGCTGCACAGGGTTTTTTTTTCTCTTTAATTAATTTCTTTCAGCTCTGTCAGGATAGAGGGTAATTAAATGCTTCAGTATCTTGTCATAAAAATGCCACTTTTCAGAGGAATTGTCTTAATGAGCCTGTTTTTCAGTATAGCAGAGGCTCATCTATTAGTCCAGTGTATATTTTTAGAGCATGGCATTAGCCAGAAAAGCCCATTAGATCGTTATACAAGTGGCTGAATCAGCAAACTGTATCTGCTGCGATTCTGTCAAAGCAATAACGTTAACATTATCAAAGTGATTAAAAGCCATTCATTCATTTTGCATCTGGGTTGACAAGTTCATTCCCGCAGAGCCATATAGTGTGAAGCTGTAAGAAAGGAAAACTAAAAGCTCATCATATCCCCCAACCTGAAGATCTACCAGCGTGTGACAGATGCAATCAAAACATGACAATTGAGTGGAACACCAGAGGCCTGTGTTCTGTCATATGGTGGGTTGTCACTGACAAAGCAAAACCATCCTTAGCCTGGGACCCTTTTTAAGGATTTTCGTTTTTATGCAGTGAGTTTAAAAAGCTGAGTGTGCTTGAACAAGGCAGGGTTTCCACCAGAGAAATGCTTGCTGTTCTTCAGCTCTGGGTCATCATCCTGGACCTTCAGAGCAAGGGTGATGCTGCTGGTGTTTCCTTAGGGGCTGGTTACAGGACTTCTTGGACAGTGGCTTCTCAGGCTCTTCAGTCCCCTGTACTGCCTGTGAGCACTGGGTACTTCACTTGCAGTTCTTGGCCTTGGTAGGGGTGTTTGTGCAGTGTGCATATACAGAGCAGAAGTTAGGGGAAGGATGAACAAGTGTCAGCATTGCTGCCATGACCTTTATGAAACAGCTGAGTGGACAGAAAGGTTCAATTCCTAGGGGCTGCCCGGGGAAACTGCTCCATCAACTTGCTTGCAAAAGGTGCAGCGTATGCAAATCCTTCTCCTGGATAGGGCAAGGTGGTCAAGGGTGTGAGGGTTGGAAGAGCAGTCCCTGTGTCTGAGGCTGGAGTGACACAGTCCCAGAGTGGGATAGTTGCATGTAGAGGCCTTTGGTTCGTGCTAACAAATGTAAAGCAGCTTTGAGTTCTGCAAGTCAAATTGTGCATCAAGGGGAAAAAAAAGCAGAGGAGGAGAAGGGCAAGCTGTTACTTGGTAAAAAATTGGCCACCTCCTTCCATTAGTGATCCCACCTACTCAGTTGTGGTCTGTACCTGAATGTGTTAAATTGCATTAAAAACCAACTAGGTAATGACCCAATGAGTTATCACAGCGGGGTACATACATGTAGCTGAGTTTTTTTCCACATTGTGGATTGTCTTAATTCTGCTGATGTCAATGTGGCCCTTTATTATTGATTCATTTTAGTGCCACAGGCCTGTTGTGGTGATGTGTCACTAACATTGTGTGTCTGTTTCAAATTAGTGTCTTGTGATTACACCTATATCACTGCAAGTGTCAGACTTGTGTGCTGTGTGTGCTTGTGCTTGCCTGTCCAAGGGGTATTATTTGCCCTTTTAATGGTTGTTGTGCATGCTATGCACAAATAAGTCTTTCCTACCATAGTGAAGAAAAACAACTCTTTTTTTTCTTTTTTTTTTCTTTTTTTCACTTTTAATTTGCAAAGAAAAAGAAGCAGCAAATCTGATGGTTAATATTTATCTGGGGAAGAATTGCTCCAGTAGGGCATCAGTGATATTCTCAGAGCCCATGAAGATAAAAAAAATCCATTAAAACTGTGTGTGATTTAGGCATTTTAGTTATCTTACTGTGAACTGCACTCTGGGATTCACTTTCCCATTTGTAGGCATGTACTTTTTAGTCACTTGGCCTCCTGCTCATTGAATTTGTGTCCCCATTGCACTCTTCAAATCAAGAAAATTAATGCATTTACCAGTTTATTATCTTCACTATCTTGCTAATATGAATCATGCCTGAGAAACAGTAATTCTTTATAAATGGTGAATTCAAATCATCAGGTAACTGCGTGAGTTAAAAGACAGAAACAACGGTGTTTCATTTTGGGGAGCGGATTTGAATTTCTGAAAGGTATTTGGAAATGCACAGAATGGTTGTTGGGTTTGGTCTTCAGAACAGGTAGGAAAAGAGAATTGCAACAGCAGTGCTTTCTGTGCAAAGTCTTGGCATTGACAGAGGCATGAGAATGAACACCCGAATACTTTATATCCGAGAAGGAAACCTTAAAGATCTGTTGTTGCTTTTTGTCTCTTTTATCTATCAAAAGCCTGAGCATCCATTTTCAGCGGTGGTTTGCTTTGTACATACCCTTTTCCAACTGGATTGTGTTTGCTAAGTTGTATGTAGAGTGCAGATCAATAACTCCCTCTAAGTGTCTGCCACAAGAGAGCAGTGTTGGTGTAATAAGCTGCGAGAGTGTGCCTCGGGTAGTGGAATTCTTCCATCAAAATGCACACTGAAGTGCTGCAAAAGAAATTCAAATATAGTACAACAAATCTTCTGGGAGCTCAGCGAGATTAAGGGATAAAAATAATGAATGGTGCCTAATTTCTGGTATTGATATTTAAGTTTCTTAGAGACATCATCGATATGACTGTGGAATCTTTGGAAAATTTCAAGGAGTTTATACAAATTTAATAACACTGCTGATAATCTAAATATGTCTGTTCCCATATTTTCCAGTATTACTCCATTGAAAACAGTGCTGTTTCATTGGTACCCCTGGGAGCATAATCTGGCAGCACGTGTATATTTTTGTGGGATACAGCCAGCTCCTCAGATCTGCAGGAAGAACAGCTTCCACCGAGAGCGCTAAAAAGTGAGGTTGCTCCAGAATTTTGATCCAGGCTGAATCAAAATCAGTGTCACCACCAGGTCGAGGGAGGTGATTCTGCCCCTCTGCTCTGGTGAGACCCCACCTGCAATGATGAATCCAGCTCTGGGGTCCCTGGCACAGGGAGGAAATCAACCTGCTGGAGTGAGCTCAGGGAAGGGTCACCAAGATGATTAGAGGGATGGAACACCTCTCCTATCAGGAAAAACTAAGAGAATTGGGATTATTCCGTCTTGAAAAGAGGAGGCTTTGGGGTGACCTAATCACAGCCTTCCGGTACCTGAAGGGGCCAAGGAGAAAGATGGGGAGGGACTTTTCATAAGAGAATGAGGTGACAGGACAAATGGGAATGGCTTCAAATTGAAAGAGAACATGTTTAGGTTAGATATTAGGAAAAAATTCCTTACTGTCATGGTGGTGAGGCACTGGCACAGGTTGCCCAGAGAAGCTGTGGATGCCCCATCCCTGGAAGTGTTCAAAGCCAGATTGGATGGAGCTGTGAGCCGCCTGGTCTGGTGGAATTTGTCCCTGCTCACCCCAGGGTGGTTGGAACAAGATGATCCTTAAGGTCCCTTCCAACCTAGGCTATTTTATGATTTTCAGAGCTGGTTCTAAGCTCTGTGGAGTCACAATCTAGGAGTTCTCTGTGGGTATTTTATGGTGGGTTGGGCTCGTTAGCACCCAGAGTTTGCTTCAGTTTTAAACATGGGACTCAATCTGCTCAGCTGTGTGCTCTTGTGGAAACACAAAACTACTGCTCTGCTGCAGATACCTAAATCCCAGTTATATGAAACAATGAGGATTGTGCCTGGTAGATTCACTGCCCTTTACACTTTCCTGGCTGGATACATGAGCTGCAGCAATACTTGAAATATATTACTGCTGATTTCTCCTCAAAAGAAGAAAAATTAAATTTTTTTTTTGGAGAAGTTTGTATGGATTAGCTTTGAAATAATTAACCTTAATTTGTCTGCAGTTTCTTAATGAGAATCTGTCTCAATATTACAAAAAATAACTGCTTTCAGTCTTGATCATTTTCACTGAAATGCATTAAAAATCTCTTTCTATCAACAAAAGCAAATACTAATTTTTTTTAAAGCATGTGCCTGATAGTTCCTGACCTGAAAGCCTGGACTATGATTTTAAAACCGACACTTTACTTGCTGCTGTCAGTGATCTGTTTCCATGTGATAGAAAACTCACTATCTAAAAATGACAAGGCAAGTATGTGTCAAAATGAGATCCTACAGAAGCCAGGCTCAGCCCTGAGAAGGCAGGATGGACTACTTTGAACACAAGATGTGTTTAAAGGAGGAAAGGATGTAAATGGGGAGAAGTTGCTAGTGGGAAGAAAAAAAAAAGAAATGAAAAATGATTCAGTCATGAAGCAACTTTTTAAGCTCATAGTAAGTAGAAGACATATAGTAGACTGCATTATCTCTTGGTAGAATAAAATGCTGAACTTAGCAGAAATGGATCAGCAGATAATTTGCTCCATTTGGAGGAGACCAACAAAAAGCAGTTGGGTGAGAAGAGAAAATTATGGGAGAGCATGGCTGTACTATATCTGGATATAGGTGACTAGGCAGGTTGCTGGCCTATCTCCAAGTATCTCCTACTGGATGTTTAGGAAGGGGTATTTGAAATGCTACATGAAAAGTTTATGATTACTTTTCTCCTGCTTTACCAGTTATTTACCAGAAGACAAACAGGGAGAAGTGGTCTCAGTGCGCAGTATCTTGCAGGTAAGAATAAGAGCTAGAATAAAGTGTATCTGAAGTAATTAGCCACATTAGTGCACTTGCTAAAGTAGCCAAAACTGAGCTTCATTTTGACTAAAAATAGTTCTCTTATCTAAATATGTCATGTACCCACTATGCCTTCCACTTCCGAAATGTTATCGCAGCTGCAATGTCCTGCATCCTAAATTTAGAACCATTCATCCCACTGAATTTTCCAGTACAGTAGATGGATGCAGTAGCTTTTTTAGAAACTAAAAAATAGAAAAGGTTAAGAATAACATAATGCAGAACCACCATACTGAAATATCTGTGCTTCATCTTTGATAGCTATTACTGTCCTCAGTTCTTTAAGTAATGATGATACAAAATGCGTGGGGATTTTACAGTGTCTGAATTATCAGAGATGGTTCTGCTCTTTTCTGGAACAATGACGAGTGTCCTTGACACCCCTTTTGTGAAACAGTGTATTTGACTGTAATCTGTGAGTCACACAGGGCATGAACTGTACTGGCTGCTTATTGCTGCAAGTCAAATTTGAATGTGAAATATATCCCTATTATGCAGCAAGATGAAACAAAGGGCTTCCAGAGCTTTTTAGACCTATGGCTTTTCATGAACCCTCACAAGTACAGATTGTTAGGGATTTGTTTGTTTTATTTTGTTTTGTTTTTCACAGGTACAGCCAGAAACAAGGTCACAAAATCTTTTTTTCTCCTACTCACATATGTCAGCACAACAGCCCACATAATATCTGATAGCCAGCATACCTTCATATTTTAGGACTTCCCAGAATTCCTTTATCTAAATCCAGATTTAAATTAAAAGTGCATGCTATTTTATTAGTTTCTGTTAGTAAATGATTGCAAACTTCTTTGTATTCTGTCCAATCAAGATTTCTTTCAGATTTTAAAAAAACCCAAAACAACTCTATTGAAAGAACAGGTGAGTAAGCCTGTAGGTTTAGATTAAGCCTTTGTGTTTCATTGGTTATGTTGTTATGTTGTTTGGTCGTATTACGTATGAGTGTAAAGTATGACTTTGGAGCACAAAGTTGCTTTTTTGTATCTTTCCAGGGATGCAGAGGTCTTGAGGGACTTGTGGATTAACAGTAAAGCTACTGATTTCCCATAATATTTACAGCTGTTTCCCTTTTGGAAACTATATAAACACCAGTGATACTTAAGCTGTATTCCTAAAGTGACTTAGAACATAAAAATCCTGTGAATGGTACGGGGGGAGGAAAAAAACCAACGTATTTTCTGACAGTGTGAACATCAAAATGCAGCTCCTCGTGGTGGCCAGGCCAAAGCAGTCTTTAGACTCAGCTATGTGGAGTGAACAGTGCTCAAAGTGGATTTCATGCTCGCACGTCCTCCTTTGTGTTGGTGAAAAGAGAGGCTCCTGCCCAATGCGGGGCGGCGGGACTCGGATGCCATTCCCAAAGTGGGCTGGCTGCGAGACTGCTGCTCTCCCCGGGCTGCCTGCTCTCAGAGAGAGACAGTTTTGTTGTCATCTGCAATTTCAATGCTTTTCAGAGCCTGTAGAAAAGTTGTTGTCATAAAAGTAATTTTTACAGGGAGCAGTGGTTAAGGCCTTGCAGGTGGGTTGCTGTTTCAGCCACCTGGGATTGTGTGGGGCTTGTTCAACAACTGGTTTGTTTGTGGAGTCTTTTTAAAATTCAGACTTTGATATAATTTTTTTTTTTAATATTTCTTCCAATTTTTCAGTCAGGATAAGAAGAAATAACAGGAGAGCTGGACTGAGCATCTTCCTTAGGAAGTAATCAGTTTTGTATCTTAAGCCAAGTTATTCTAATCAAAACTCGATTTAATGATGATTTGCTTTCTGAGTGACCAGATGGGTTTGATGCCTGTCTGAACTTCGTCATTATCTTCTGAATCTCCAGGTGTAACCTCTGACCCTTCTCTGAGGCATCTCTTTGCTGACAAACCTGAAATCCCAGATGGTAGCTACCTCACCTGTGTTGTTTTCAATTCTAATTCCTTAGCTTTCGGGTGAGCCAGTAAAACCTGCGTCTATTTTGCTGTTTTCAGTTGAGGAGGGCACACTGCCATTTTCCAACAAGTTGGCATTCTCAGCAAGTTCTGTTTTGTAATCACCCAGACTAACATTCTGGAAAAACAGATTTGGTCATTTCTTTCTTAAAAACCAACTCAGTTTCTTACCACAATTACCTCAAGCAGTTCTGTGGCTGTTTCACAATTATGGCAATCATTAAGAATGTTCATTATTTCGTTCTTTATCGTACTTGCCTTTAGTCAGACATTAAATACACAGTGCTCTCTGAAACTCTGCAGCTCTCTTTGTGCATTGTGTGACCCCATACCTGGACCTTTAATCAGGCTGTGGGAGTGCTCCTGTATCGCACTTCCTGAGGTGAAGAATAGGGCTCTGTAAGAGAAAGTGACTCAGGATCAAAGATTAATAATCACCCTTTCTTTGTTGCTTTTGCCGTTTTTCCATTTCAGAATAAAAGGCATAAGATTTGAGGGGAGGGGAAGTAGAATTTCAGACAGCATGATTTATTTCTCACTGTATTTTTAGATTCTTTAAGTATTTTAGTGAAAAAGCTAGAGGTTGCTGGAATAAGAACCACGGGATACCTGCTCACAACTGGCTCAAAGTCTGTTTACAGCAGTAATGTTCCTGCCCCTAAAGGCAGATCCAGAGCCGAACTTTTGCAAACATTTGAGGTGGGATTTGATTCAGATTATGATTTGCTGTTACAGCAGCTACAAGCCCCTGCTGAGGTCAGAGCTTCCTTTTGTTAAGTAGCTCATATCAATTAAGAGGCAGATTCACAATACGAAGAAAAAGGAGAGACCAAGACTGCAAGAAAGGAAACATTATTTTCCTTTGTATATTTGTAAGATGACAGCTGAGTCCGAAACTTTATGAAATATTTGGGAACTGAACTCAGATGTTCCAGGTCAGTGTTCAGTCATAAGGTGTCCTTCCTCTGGTTTTTGAATTTGCTGAATGGTTGGGATGAGAGTAGAGTAAAATAAGCTCTGAAGCTACTCTGCTTGTGTTTAGCAGCTCTTTCTTGAGCTTCCGTCTGTATGTGATTCTCTTTGCCCTTGTTGCCCATTCCTTTACATTGAAATTTCACTGCTGCAAAATTTCAGTCCTTCAGTAACAGAGATGTTCCAAAAAATGTCAAGTGACAGATGAAGTAAACGTTTCTGCCCGCCTTTCACCCTGCCAGAATGTTTGCAAGTAAAATGCAAACTGAGGAGTTTTATGAAACTTCACTTTCTGCTGTGTTAGAATTGTTCTTAGAAATAGAGTAATTTCATCTGTTACCTTTGTGGAATACAATCCTGAATTGGATATTGGTAGCTTTCATGCTTTATCACGTATTTCATACTCTGCTCCATGCCCCCCACCCCTATTTTTTAGTGGCCTTGAGTCATAAGGTTAGGCCAGACTGCCAGATTTTGTCTGAAAACACAATGCTTTCAGTTCTCCTGGGGGTGAATAGGGTCTTGGGAGTGTGAACCTAAGGCTGGAAAACAGAAAGGCCAGAAAACAAAGAATGCCAGATTTTTTTAAAAATTAATTTTTATAACAATAAGGTTTCTGAACTATTACTTTTGGTTTTAGGGACTGACCGAAGCTTGAAGATGCAGGGTTGGTAATACTGTGTTGTATATCCCATCTCGAAACAATGCTCAAAATAGGGGGTGTGTGCTGGACTGTGACCCCTTTATTTCATAATACCTGGGGCATAAAGCAGGTGTTGGGCTTTGCTGGCAAATGTCCTCCACAAGACACTTCTCCATCTGAGGGCATTGAACTTCTTCTAGCTGCTTGTGCTTTGTGCACCAGATCCAGGTGGGATGGGAGGAGCAGGAAAGGTGTAAGGAGCAAGGAGAGCCTGGCTGTGGTATCTTTAACTTTCCTATGTACAACTGATAAAGCCAAACTGCAAATTACATCAGCCTTAGGGGGTGAAACTTTGGCTAGACCAGACCACGGTGTTTGTATAAGAATGAGGGAAAGCTGTGAATGCCTGTGTTCAGGGAGCGAATACAGGCTGTGCTTCTTGCCAAGGCAGTGGAAATACCTTTTTTCCCTACATGTCTTTTTAGGTGAATAATAAAGACAACCTCAGGCAAATGGTTTTTGTGTCCATTCATCTAACAAATGTATTTTAAGACTTACTCCTGAGGGAAGTGTTACCTGCCTTAATAACGTCTCTTTCATTGTTGTCTTTGTCCTCTCTGTCCCTTGCTACTGAGAGCAGTGTGCCAAGATAATGGGAATTGGGGCATGGATTGCATTATAGATATCAGTGGGAATTATGAACGTGCATCAGAGGGAAAACTTCAAAATGTTAGAAACGAAGGTATTCTTGATCTCCAGTATATAAAAAGTGCATTGTATTTAATTAAGGTGGTCCTCTCTCGTTGTCCTCATATCCTCACAGAGGAATAAACTCTTCTCTTAAATTTCCCAGCCTAAAACCACGGTAGCTGTGCTGGAAGTGTATGAAACTTGACCTAGAATACCTGCTAGTGTTGCATTTCCATTAGCACAGTATGTGCTGTATATGAGAGGAGCTAAAGGGTTACAGCCTTGCTACAGGGGGAGCTTTGCTTAGTAAAGCTTTAGAAAGTACTAGTGTTTTCTCCTTCTGTTTAGGATTTTCCCAGAGGCTAGTATCATGGATTATTGAATGCATCTCATGTAGGTCAGCAGGTAAACTAAGTTAATTTCAATAAATTAGCTTAGATAAGCAAGAGCAGCAGGCAGTATCCTTTGCTAACCTTGGGGCTGATTAGTATGGAAACTATGTATTCATCTCAGAAGGTGCCTGATAACACAAAATGAATTCACACCATGGCTGTTGAGTATAAATTAAGATCTTGGAAAGACATTTTGGGGTAGTCCGAGGTAGGTTTATTGGTAAACAATGTCAATCGAGCCTCTAGATTTATACACATACCCCAAAACTACACTTTGTGTTATTTCTTCCTCTGGTTGGTGACACAGTCTCTGCAGTTTGAGAACATGACAATTACATCTCAACAGGACACCTGGGCAAGCCCTGCTCCCTTAACAAAGGGTTTCAAGGAGATGAAGCCTGCCTGCCTTGCCTGCCTGTCTTCCACATTTACTGCATTTACTGGAACAGCGACGTTCCAGTCCTGCCAGTGTCCTTCTAGATGTGTTGCACTAAGCTTTGCAAGGGGTGCATGTGCTGGCAGAAAACTCAGCACTGCACAGGTGGAAGACTTCAGCAGAGGGAGAGCTGGGTACTTTGCTCTTGGCAGCATTAGGACAGTGACCCCAGGGCAGTCTCCTCCCAAATCCGGGTACCAGGACTCTTGATTTCTCATAGATGCAGACAAGTCAGACGAATATAATGAGATTTGATGGTGTGCTCATGTTCTGTTGAGAGGAGGGATGAACTTTGGGCTCCTAAACTGATGTTTAGGAGTGTGTGAAACTCCAGCTGTTATCTAGTCAGATTATTTCATTGAGAGATTGGGTGTTTTTCTGATGACGAGATGAGCTCTGTTTTGCCAGTAGATCTGCATGTCCACAAGAAGTGTTTTGCTGTGACAGTTTCCTGGATGAGTGAAGTGGTTCTGTTGTGCCTTGAACCTCCTTGTCTCGCAACACGCAATGCTTTATTTTTCCAGGAACTTCTTTAAGAGTGTGCCTGCACTGCAGCTATCAGCAGCCTGGCTCAGATCTCATCTTTTCCTTTCCTCAGCCAGAGGGGGTTCTGCAAGTCTCTGTATCAAATCCACTTCACAAAGGCAAAACCACTGTTGGTCACGGCAAGAAGTTTGCGAAAACATTCTTGTGGCTTTTACTGGGACAAGCTCCTGTGTAGCTGCTCAAAGCCAATGACAAAAAGCTGTTGGCCAGTGCTGGTACATGATAGTGAGGCTGGACCATAAGCTTTAGCTTCATGGCACACAGCTACTTTATTCTCTCTCCATAAGGCCTGGTGGTGCAATAAATCCACATTCCTTAGTCATCTGATTTGCACGCCAAATTTTTTCACATTAAGCCTATTTCGCATAGGCTCGTTAGAAGCTGCACTTCAAAACCTACTTGTTGTAGGGAAAGAGGATGGGAAAACAAACCTAGTAGCAAGTGAGGTTTTCTGGGCTCTTCTCTATAAGGGTCGGTGTGTTCCTTTAAAAACAGACATTGTGAACTTCGGGCATAGGAAACTGGGAAAAATGCCAGTACAGGATAGAATGAAGATTAATGCAGGCAGCTCCTAGGCAAGTTTTCCACATTTCCTTTCCAGGGTGTCAATATGCTAAGATTATTTATGAATTTATATAGGATATTATTATAAAGGCTGCCAATAAAGACTCTCCTTCTTAACCTAAACTGTAGCAGTTCTAATGTTTCAGTGTGAGGCTTCTCCTGCACAGAGCTGCTACTGTGCTGAGCAGTGTTCATGTGAAGAGAATACATTTCTGAAGGGATTATGCTGAAATTGCCCAACTTGTTTCCCTTTAGGCTTAAGTGAGATTTAAATTTTGGCTTGTGGATGTGAAAAACAAACACATTGGTTTGCTGAATTGCTTCCTGTTCCCAGGAAGCATTTTCAAACACAGATGAAATTCTTTTAATGCTCTTTTGCTCACATCCCGAAATATAAGGGTGCACTCCTATGAACAGAGACAAACCTGCCACATTAGGATAAATATTAGCACCTCACACGTACCATGTCCCACTTTCCCACGGATGCTCCAGTTTTTCCATTGTAGCCAATTATGTCTGAAACTAGCAGTTTGTCCCAGTTTCACTAAAATAACGCCTTACATTTATGTAGTGCCTATTATCGCAAGCTCTTCCAGCGTTTTACAAATTACAAAAATATCTCTTAATACCTATACAAGCCTGTGGGAGATGGAGGTGGCAATTGGAAATGGAATTCCAAAGACAATAATAGAGAAAAGAAAAAACAAAGTGTAGTACTTTGAACTGTTAGAATTAATGAATAAGTTCGAATCTACTTGCATTTTACTGTGTTTAGGATCAAATATTGAGTCAAAGTCCAGAAGAGCAGAATACGTGAAGAGTTTTTTCTTTACATTTCTGTCAGAAATAACTTTGATTTCAGGGCAAAAAATCCAGTGAGTGTTGCCAGGATTCCCTGTGGATTTCTATTACATCTCCTAGTAAAAATCCATTGTTCTAATGCTTTTTGACTATGGGATTTCTTCACTTTTGGTCAATTTTATCAGCTTAATAAGAAAGCTACTGTTCTGTCTTTATTTGGCAGACTGTGTCTGCCAAATGAAAGTTCCTCACAAATTAATTAAAGATTATTTCCTGCTTTGCCTGGCATTCCTCAGTAATAGTGCCATTTTTTTCAGAATTCATGCATGACCTTCTCAGTGAAGCTCTGTCGGGCAAAAAAAACACCAAAAGCTTGTCATAAGTGTGTCTTTGACTCAGTGCTATTCAACACAGTTCCGTTTCTTATTTTCTTTATTTATTGGTGAGACAGGATTATGCTTAATCCTTTCAACAGCCTCATATTTGTGATGAGCTGGCATCTTTTCTAGGTATTGTGCTCTGTCAATTATTACAGAGGCTATTAGAGAGATGTGTGTAGGACACTTCAAATTGTTGAGCTGGCAAATGCTTACTCCAAGTGGCTTTTGATTCCTAAGAAAATTCCAAGGGGATTTGAATTGGTCCTTTGCTCTCTGCCTTGCATGTTAATTTTCTGTTATGGTTTTTTTGGCTGGAGTATACTAAATATTTGTGTCAATGATACCTTTGGATAAAAATTGCCACTAAATGTAAATCAGAATGTTTTGCAAAGCAATTTTAGCAAAGCACAAACTTCACAAATAATCCACAGCGCATACATTCTTTTGTAGCTAAATTTCTCTCCTATCCACAGAGGAATATTGTTATGCCACCTCAGAGACAGTGGCAGTTTTAGGTGGCCTTAGCTTGCATCTAATTCTTTTCTGCTCAAGATTTGAAATCTTATTCAGTGGAAATGAAAAGGCAACTTGCAGAAGGCCTTCAAGGAGGAGGGTTCACTCTTCAGTGAAAACAGTAGAAATATTGCTTGTTTCAAAGCAAGAAGCTTCCCCTTGCTTTTCAGAATTTCCAAAATCTCCAAGCAGGTGTTTAGGACGTGGAAAACTGTTATTTCTCAGAATTAATACATTATTATCTTCCCTCTTCCACCTCCAGGCCTATGGACTACAGTTAGGGTTGTGTAACTCTCTCCTGGGGATGTCAGACCCCTTTTCCTACAAAGGCTGGGTTAATGTTATAACTTCTGCAGAACAAGCCACATATTGCTCCTTGGTTCAGAGGTTCTGTGTTGTTCTGCATCTACCCCTGGGTCCTCATACCCACCACAGTCTGGCTGAAGTGGACTTGCACTGAGTGGGTTTTGGTTTGAAGAATATGAGGTAAAAGGCAGGAAAGTAAGGCAGAAGGGTTAGGCAGGTGACAGGGTACTGGCCTTACATACGTTCAGGAGGCTGCATTTGCCTCTGGTGGATGTTGACTCACCCTTTCGGTAAATTACTTTCCACCTCTCTTCTTGCTTTGTGTCTATCTTGTCTTTTTAAAGGCGCCATCTCTTCCAAATAGGAATGATATCAGCACATGTTTTCACAGCACACTGTCAGTCCCATCTTGAGTGCAACTGAGGTCTCTACAACACCCTAAGTAATATCCTGCTCATTCCGTCTGCTGCGAGGAATTGTGGGTGCATTGCCATCCCTGAAAATACTATCTCCCTTCTGCCTCCTTTTCCAAGATTGCTACGTTTCTGGGAAACAGATTGGGGATGGAGAAAGGCTGCTTTTTAATTTTTTTTTGGTCATTTTTTCCTTCTTGCTTTGCAATATTTTCTTATTCTGTGTTGCAAAGGAGACATTACATGGCAGTGACTGCCCTGGCCTTGCTGGCTCACGCTCTCCTGTCCAGGAGCTCCAACAATCCGTGGAAGCCACGTGTGCTGGCTAATGTGTAACTAGTTTCGTTCTGCTGTTGTTCTTTCTGAGGATTGGCTTTTTTTTTTTTTTCCCCCCAGGATTTCAGTGTGTTTGTTTTCTTTTTTACTTTGAAATACAGGGCCTTTTGGATCATTGCATCCAGCCTCCTGCTATCACAGGTACAACAGCATTCAGTTTATTTCCTGAACTTGCCAAGTTCTGTCTTAAAACTGGTTGCAATTACACCCACTGGAATGCTGTTGTAAAACCTGCATATCTCACACTTGTAAGTATTATTAGTTTGCCTGCGCTGGTGCAGCCAGGATAGGAGAAGGCCATATGGAAGATGCAGCACGTCACACAGGGAAGTTTTTCTGCTGGGCTTATTTCCCCACTTCCCTGAAAACCATCAAAATATTCTGTAATTTTGCCAATGTAGACATCGAAGATAAGGTTTGGATTTCTTTTCACATTCTTATCTGTCAAACTATATTATCAAAGCTTTGTAGGATACACTGGGCCTTATCTGCAGATAACAATTGTACATTTTGCTAATGCATTGTTTTTGGAAGCTCCTTCAAGGTGTGGGTCAAATCTGGAGGCAGGATTTACTTCAGGTCAGTTTAGGGGAGGAAGGAAGGGGATAAAGGAGAAGATAACTTAGGTCACTGGTAGGTGGAAAGAGTGAAATGTTTGAGTGTCCCAGGTCACCTGCAAGGACTGAGAAATGCCACACAGAAAGAACAGCAACTTTTTTTCACTTACAGGTAAAGTGTAGATGCTGTTTAGCCCCCCAAATCTTTTCACCATTGCTGTGCTGCTGGCCTGGGCACTTTAATCATGTGGTTTTGGTAACAAAACCTTAGTGCCCTTAGCTTGCCTCAGCTGTCACAAAGCAGTTATGTCCTCAGTCATGTGCCCTTGCTCTTGGTAAAAACAATACACCTATTTTTTTAGACTGTCTTAAATTATCTGACATGTCCCCATAGCAGAAATATAGCACTCTACCAAGTAAGTTGCTAAAGGAATTTACTTACATTGATATTTATTTATGTGAACAAAGCCTCAGTAGACACTTAAGTTTAACATTTTCTAGAAAACATTGACCGTGACCTTTGGTATGGATCTGATTTTTCTTGTTCCTTGAAGAAGCCTTTCTTAAGGGAGAAGGAATGCAGGAAGTTGATCAACAAGTTTTCTGACATTGATTTGCTGCCTCTTTAGATAACAGCTACTTTCACTGACAGACTTTCCTGCAGGAGCTCAAAAGCAGGTGCTAGGAATGACGTTCCTGCTTAGGGAAATGTCACAACAAGAGGATTTTTAAACTGTAGAACAAATTCAGGACACATAAAACTAGCAAAATTCAAAGAATGTAGGAAATCTGTCAGGATCCCTGTTTTGTTAGGGAGGAGCTGCATTTCTCGTTCTGCTCCCCTTATCCTTACTTTTTACGATGTAGCTGCTCTTTGTTCTCAGGTCATCAGGCACGCCTGGTGAAACATGATTACAGATATTTGCGCTTCCTGTGCCAATATATTGCATTAATCACTAGGGAGACCTAAGCCTGTGTTTGAATTTGAGGAGGATGCATCTTTAAAAGCACCCACAAGAATGAACTCTGGACACAGAACCACTGCATATGCCAGTACCACAAGATGCTTTCAGTCACCATGGGTACTGAAATTGCCCCAAATACCCAGAGGAATTTAAATGAGTAACCTTTAGGGTGTACAAAATAGGTGTGAAGTTCTGTAATTCCTCCCCCATGTACTAGATACCTCTGCCAGCCGTGGCCAAATGTTTTATAGGATGCATAGCACTGATTTTCTTGTAAGAGAATGGAATTAGGTCATAGAGCCCTTTTTTTTTATGCTGGGAGACAACTGAGACTGCGAAACCCTAATGCTATAGACATCTGCACACATACCTGGTGTCACCTGGGTGAACAACCTCATTGACTTCAAAGGCTGAATCTAAGTCAAGTTAACCATGTGCTTCAGTGCCTCCAAGATTGGATGTTCTACCAGTAAATCTAGAAGAATTAATCATGATATCTATACAGCTGATGAGATGAACTTCAAAGAAACTTGGGCTCCCCCCAGCACTGACTACTTGTGTTTAATTGGTTAGCTCCCTTTGGTTTGATCCCTCTGTGAACTCAGGTCAGTAATGGGATTAATTAATATTACTTAGAAGGGTTTGAGACTTATTAATATTACTTGGAAGGGTGGAATGTGCTGTGTGTTATGTGCTAGTGCTACTAGACACGGATGTATTATGAACAGATTCATGACAAACCATTGCCTGTTATTTAAAGAGATAAATTGGTAACCTGTCTTTGTCTGTCCATCTAACCATTCTGATGTTCTCTACATACTTTCTGCATGCTTCCAAAATGTTTTAAAAGATGAGATTTTAATGCACTCAGTCTTGACAGTGGTCAGGATGTTCCCACTCCTCAAGGTATTTAAATGGTGATGGTTATTTTTTAATTCATGTCTCCTTAATCACTTTGAATATGTGGTTTTCTGTAAAATGTCATACATATTTTAATATACTTTTACAGTGTGATTCAACACTGAGTATTCACAAGGAATTGTATATTTGTCCCAGCTGTAGTAAAGCAGTGATAAGGCAATTGAGAATGGTATTGGGCTGTTACAGTAATTTATCCTGGGTATTTGTAATGCTGGAGTATCCTGGTTATCTGGACGCACGGCTTTTACTCTAGACCGATGCAAAATTAATTACAGTTCCTGATGTTGTATGTGCAGACGTTTTCTCTTGAGAAAAAGAAAATCCCACTGGGGCAAAACCTTAAAAAGAACACTGAAAGATCAGGGAATTGCCACTTTTGTTTGCAAGAATCTGAATAACTTTACAAGTAGAACAAGAGTCAAAATTTTTGATGGTCCAATTGCTAAAACCAGTAGCTCTGAGAGGAAATCATTAGACATGACCTTCTTGCAAATAGGAATTAATAAAATGCAATCTTAGGCTATGACACATTTTAATTAACTTAATGCCTATTTCTGAGAGATGCAGGTTTCTATAAATATTGTCTGCATATACAGTACAGTACTGCTAAGGAAATTGGTATAATCTGGAATTTACATCATGTTTCTCCTGGGCAATTTTTTAAAATCTTTAATTTTTCCTTCCCAACAGAATGCAGTCTCCACACTGACTCCTACTTATTAGATTATATTTTAGCCAAAGTATGTACTATGCCTGCCTAATGAGGAAAAATGGTGTTAAACTTCCAAGCTGGCTCATTTAACAAAAGGAACGTAGCAATAATATCTATCCTTTCCTGTCCTGCCATGAACCACTGACAGCTTTATCTTTTGTTTGTACATTGACATTGCTGCATATAAATATAAACTGTGTCCCTCTCCTGTGTCCCAAGATGAGCAAAGTAAGAGCCATTCTAGAAATAACCACCATTGACATGTGTGGGAGAGACGAGCTAATGGGTGGAAAGGTGAGAGATATTAAAAGATATAAAAAGATATTAGGGTTTGCCTTTCCTGATTTCTCATTTATTGTGCATACCAAGATATAGGAAAAAGTGTTTGGGCAACAGTTAGTTAACATGGGAAGAAGGACTACTTAATCCTAGAATCTTTATTGTGCCTGATTTTCTCTTTTCATGCTAAACCCTGGTCTTATCAAGTCCTGGATTTCCTCTAGAATTAGTGGAACTATTCTTTACCATCACTAGTGTTTAGTGAGTTCTTATTATTAGTGATAATGCAACTATCATAAAGTACAAAGAAGAAAAAACCCTACAGTTTAAGAAAATTAACATTTGAAAATCTCATTTTTTCCAATAGACTTTTAACTAATTAAAAAGGCATACAGCATCTGTAACATGCAATGGTATTGCAACATCATCACATCATCAAGCAGACAGCACATGGGAGCATGAGGTTATCGTTTGATACTTCTGCTCATAAAGGTCTGTTCTACGTCTTGCACTTCCAGAGTCTGTTTCAGAAAGCTGATCTTCCAAGGAGAAACGTGACCACGCAGGCAAGGAACAAGAGGTGACTTCAATTCTTTGCTGTGAGGGTGGTGAGGCACTGGAACAGCTTGCCCAGGGAAATTGTGGATGCCCCATCCCTGGAAGTGTTAAAGGCCAGATTGGATTGGGCTCTGAGCAATCTGGTCTAGGGAAAGGTGTCCCTGCCCATGATGGGAGGGTTGGAATCAAATGGTCTTTGAGTTCCCTTCCAGCCTAAACCACGCTATATTCTATGAATAAGATGCCAGGGTGGTAGAGATGGGACGAAAGAGCTCACAGGGTGTTCCAACACCCTCTTCTTGGTGTTAGTGATAGTGATAAAAGTGCTTGAACTCACAGGACAAAGAGAAGAGATTTGGACCGAGTCAGTAAGATAACTATAAGCTCTTTCCAAAGGAAGCAGTGTTGCTACTTAATATTGTTTATTTATTCTCCAAGAAGTTCTTTGAGATGTGATATGGGGTTGCCCCAAATGGGAAAAGTAAGGGTGAAATGGGGTGAAATAAGAGAAGAGACAAAGTTCCTCAACTTTTCCTTTGTCTGTGCATAGTAGAGTGGATTCAGTGGGAAGGAAGCACACTTAGCCTTTCAACTGTACAGGACATTAACAGGGGGCTTTCCTAGCTGGTGAAGTAATACACCCTTCAAATGCACATGTTGATGAGCTTTAGTGGCTTTTTTGAACCAGTAATCTACACTACTTCATTCTTTGTAAATGGTATAATGTTTTGCATTTAGAGAATGCATTTCAGCCAGAGCTTTACAAAATACTCATTAAGCCCCGAAACACTGCTCTGGAATAGATGAATAAATTATATGGGGAAAGTAATCATTAGAAACCTTGTTGTTTTGTTGAATGGTGTACAGTTTTCATGTAACCAAGGACTTAAGTGCAGCAAGTCCTTGACACCTATTTTCACTTTCCTGTATGAATATTCATTTGGCTTAGGTTAACATTTCATCCCCACATCTTATCAGAACTAAAATTCATTGTCCTCTAATGGAAACTCCGCTGTTTCACTGCTACAGACAATGGTTGGCATCAAATGAAATTGTTCTTTGTTCCAAAACTATGGTTCGAATTCAGTGGTTAATCAGATGCTGATAGCAAACACTCTTGGTTTCCTTTACATCCATGTGACTATACAAAAGACAATTGATATGTGGCTAGTGTAAGATTCACTCTCAACATTCCAGGAACATTGGGCTTTGTTAACATACCAATCTATAGCTTGATGTTACATGTTGCCTTACTCTGAGTTGTATTTATTTCCCCTAGGGCAAAACAGTTGTGCTCTGAACTCTAATATCGACATAGCTTAAATACATATATCTATGGATCTTACACTTGATTAGTGCTACATTTTGTTCTTAAAATCTTTCTAGAATGTTAAAATTAAAAAAAGGATGTTTCCAGGGACATATGGTAGGTTATTAAATGGTTCCTTCTAAAAATCCAGCCTGAGTCTGATCCACTTTGTTAATCTCCAGATGTTTCTTGCTATGTTAGTATCAATTTAAATGAAACAGTTTTAGTCAGGGTGCTCACAATAAGAAAAAATAACCATAATGGTATCATTTTTGCTAGTTTTCTCAGTGAAGATAATAGTTGGATGGCTGGAGTTGTAGGTGCCCTTGATCCTGCCATCAGGTTTTACTACATCAGATCCTGCCATCAGGTTTTATTACATTTCTTGACAGACCTGAAGGTAAAACCTGCAGTATCCTAATTTATCTTGTTACTGCTTTACAAATTGTCTGTACAATACCTACTTATATTCATCTTGATTCACAAGCCACAAAATAATCTTAGAAAATTAAATATTCTCAAAACTGTCAAAACTGAAAATTGCAAAGCTAACTTCCCATGTACCAAAATAGTTATTTTCCAGAGTTTATATGACAGAAGTAATCATCAATACCACCAGCTGTTTTTTCAGCACTCCAGATGGACATAATTCCAATAAAAAGTGGATCTTGGATTTTACCTGATTTTCCTTAGCAGCAACAACCCCAAAGGCAGCATTTAGTGGAATAATGACCTTTAGCTCAGGCATTTCTTGTGAAATCCACCAAAACCTGGAGAGAATGGCCTGAAGTGCAAATGATGCCTTGTTATCAATCTCTGGAAATGCCTCAGGCCACTACTGCTACTACTAGACCAAAGCTGCAACCTCCACTTGGGAATTAGCACATTCCCTACAGATTTGCATTCGGAGGAAGTAGTTGTGATAATTTCTCAAAAAAGTCTTTGTTTTCACCATGCCTTTGCCAAACCTGAGCCAGAAATGTGTCATCTACAGAGTCGTTTATGTATTTAAAAAATGAGCACTGCTTTTAGTCTGTTGCCATGGGACAGTTGTAGCAGGAAATGAGCAAAACACCCACATAATTATTGTTGACAGAATACAGTTTCAATTTTATCAAGTGTGGCCTCTGTGTGATATGTTGTTAAGGCAGCCTTCAACATCTCGGTGAGTGAAATGCTGATTTGAGAAGTACACAGTGCCCAAAAGAAACGTACAATTGTTATGCTTGAAAAACAGAGCATGTTAAAGACATCTCCTCCACTGAGATGGTATGGGAGTAATTATTGCTAAGTCTCTGAGGAACAATTAGAGTTGTTTTTTATTAAATTTTCATGATTTGATTGACATTGAAACTCAATGAAGCAATATGTAAATCCAGACTACATTGTCTAATAAGATATTGAGAAAGATTATACTTTACAAAACAGTCTGTGGAAAAACTATACAGGGTTGAGAAAAGAACCCCATACATTTATCATTTTGCCAACTGCCTTGCTGCTGTTCTTGTTTTTGAGTTTAATCTGCTTAGCTACTATTTAAATTAGATTTCAGAGGACTCTGTAATTAAGGAGTGGGATATAATTCATCATTTGTAGAGATCACATTTATTATGTATCTAAATAATAAAAGTTATTTATAACAACCTTGTTTTATAACAACCTTAGAGAGTTTTAACCATGAATCAATAACAATGGAGAGATGTCAATGTATAAAATTGAATCAGGCATAATAATATTCCAGTTTGATAAATATCAGGCTATACCTTGCTGAAATACATAATTCTCTCTCCTTAATTGCACAGCTACTTACTTCACCGATGAAAAGAAAATCTATTTCAGGTGGGTTTTATTGTGAACATTAACAAATTTGTATGTATTTAAGAGATATATGGAATAGTTCTACTCCCTCAAGGCAGGAAGCGTCAAATAAGAAAGAACAATTTTTTGGAAGGTAATACTGCAGTAAACAAAAAAGGGTTAATTTCTTTTGATTTCTAAAAAATAATATATTTTTTAATGAACTGAGTCTGTATTATTTATCTATTTTGACATGCACCTTGCAAAAAGCAGGAATAAAAATGTATGAAAGTGCTATAATTTACTGAACAGTGTTTTGCACCCTGCTGACCTTTTTAGTGCTAAAGTAAGCTGAGGCCCTGAGTCTATTTTGGTATTTTCTGTGGAAGTTCACCTACACAGGCTCTAGAGGAATGAAGAATATACCATGGTTAATTGCCCCCTCCCTCATATTTTCTATAATACCCTAACTCAGTCCAGTCAGATTCAAGAGCTCTTCTCAAGAACTTGCAGAAGGTTCTTCTTTTCATATCTGTGTTTTATAAGTTACCTATGCTATTCTGCATTAGTAGAAATTGCTCTCCAGCTCTGTGTAACAGTGAGCTGGGTCACAAGTACCGACATGTGGCCTTACTGCCGCAGGGTCTGGAGTGATCTCTGTAGACAGCACAGCACCATGCTGGGGAAAACATCCAACCCTTGCCAACCTCCCAAGACTGCTCCCAGGCCTCCCTGGGGATCTGCACCCAAAGAGCTGCCTCAGGTGGGAGCTGCATTACGGGAGCTGGTTGTGTGTGTGTCCAGCACAGCAGGGAGGCTCCTCTGAATTCTTATTCCCAGGGCTGGCTCCCATGCTGGATGCCAAGGCCCTGTGAATCCACCTGCATGCCCAGGATTTGGGGATTGGTGCGGTCAGGCAATGATGCCCCAGCCCTGGATGAAACCTTTGGCAATGCTGCCCTGAAGATCCATTTGTAACTGAAAAGTATTAGCCTCACATCTGCACACCATCCGTCTTTTTGAGGAGTAAGAATGAATCCTATGCAGTCCCCTTACAGGTGAGATGGAACTGAGAGAGTGGTCATGCTGATGGTTCATTGCAGGCAGGGGAGATTACTGAGGAAACGAGACAATAAAAAAGGAACAATGGAAATTAATATTACAGCCCACAAGGGTCCTAAGGCTGATCCTGTATCAGCAAATAAGGCAGAACAGGGATAGTGACAATTTTGCCTGTCCTGGACTTGCAACTTACAGATTTATTTTTTTCTTTTTCTCTGGAAAGAGGCAGTATTTTCTTTCTAGTTTTGTTGTGTGTTATTATTTATTTATTCTCCTGCCCTAAACCAAATAAAATAAAGTTTTATTTGTATCTCACTCTGTTTTGGGCTAGGGGAAGATGTAATTAGGTGAAGGAACACAGGAGGATATTTATGGAGCCATGCAATATTTGTGGATGGAGGAAAAGATGAGCGATATCCCTCAGATTTTTTTCTTGGTTTTCATTTTTTGTTTAAAGTATGCTTTCCTGTTACTATAGCTACTGGTTATGTCATGCTCACATACAGATGGTTTATTGCATTGCCTTTGCAAACTGACTGATTGCTGCTGCAAATCACTGAAGCCAGGAGTGGAAGGGGATACAGGTGTGTAGCAGGAGACTGTAAAACCACGGAAGGACCTGAGCCCAGCATAGGAAGAGGCAAAAACAGATGTGGGGGATTGTCAAGAAGGCACACTTTCTAGGATTGTAACAGAAAGTAGGAAGAAACCAGAAGGAAGTTGGATACTGAAAAGCTGTGATGAGGTATGTACACTTCATGCTATCAGAAAAATCAAGGAGGATGGTTAACTCTCAGTTATCTCCCTCTGGAGCCTAGCAGATTCTCCTGCAAAGGTCTTTGAAAGAGGATCTGGGAGACCACAGCCAGAAGAGATTGTTCTGCCTGGCAAAAGCTTATTTAGGAAGAGGGCTGACACCTTGGTGAATTAGGAGCATGCTGAGAAAGTAACATCTCTGGAAAGATAGGGCAGAAGATGCTAAAATTGAGTCTTGTCTGGAGTCTTGTGTGGGAATTGCTATTAGTATGCCTAGACTTGTGTTAAGTGATATACAAAGCAGCAGCAAGCTATTTGTGGGTTTATTAAGAAAAATGAAGTGAAAATCTGCTTTATCAAAGGCTTTGACACATTCAAATTTGAAAATGTCCTGTTGAACATGTTAGTTTGTCTTACTATTAAGGCGACTCAGGGGTGAGGTTTTGGGTCTCGCAAAGCAAACGAAGAACAAACTTCAGGAAAAGCCTGGATAGTAAATTCAGGAGTCTTTAATTTCTTTAGAAAAAATGTCTTAGTGAAGAATGTTGGGAATATGTGACATTCTGCTTGCCTTGAGTGTGGTATGTAAAATATTCCAAAAAAAGGGGCAAATATGGTAATAGTAGTTGGCAGATGGGCTGGAAAAAAGGGATAATAACAGTCATGGGATAATGGACTCAAAACTGGGGGAAAAAAGCTTTGATGAGAATAAAGAAGTGAGGTATCTCACATTGGGGAAGGAAATAAATGCATTATTAGTGAGGAAACACCAGAAAATTGAACAGTTTGATTTAAAATTTTGAAGTTTTTAGTCTTAGAAGTCAGTGATATCTGTCTTTCCATTTGTCCTGTTCCTTAAAAAAGGATCTTCTTCATACTCAGGTGCCCATAGCCATGGGATGAGAGTGAGCCTATCTGTGTTCATAAACATGGAAATGACTTCAAGTGTCTGCTTTGAAACAAACCAAATGTTGATAGTTGCAGGTATATCAATATTGAAGAACCGAGGGCTTCTCAGTGCTGCCAGGCTTACAGTGTCCTTCCACAAAAAAAAACAACAAAAAAGACCCACAAATTTTCATTTCTGGCAATGATCTTGTAAGTGACTTTGCTACATAATTGTTCTTCTGTATTTCTCCCTTCTACAAGTAACTTGAACATTGTGCAGCAATTTGACTATTGCCACCTCTGTTTAGAATGATAAGACGTGCCATGACAAAATTATGACTATTTGTTATTTAATTTTTGATTACCAAATATCTCAGTCCGAGTACCCTAGGTGCTGGGTATGTAAATTATTGAGACTTTGTGAAATGCAAAAGAGAGCAAATGAAGAGAAGAAGTGATAGGACTGTGTTAAATATAGTAATCATAAAAGCTTGTGTGACAGGAAATTGCAAATTGACTTAGTAATTAGGAAATGCATTCACTGATTTTTGCTTTTGCATCCATTTCTGTGTATTTCAGGGGACATGCTTAACTTGATTCTATGATTGTAATTCTTTAGGACAATTGGATATTC
>VYXB01003583.1:0-11377 GCA_013397135.1 Pachyramphus minor | reverse complement strand
GGGGCGGGACACTCTACCTGAGCACTGGTCCTACGGCGTCTGCAGGGACGGGCGCGTCTTCTTCATCGAGTAAGGGGGCGCCGCGCGAGGGGTGCGGGGAGGAGGGAGGGCGGCCCCGCTCCCGCCCGCACGCAGTCGCTACTAACAGGTGCATGTTTTCCGCTTCTCCCTTCCCAGCGACCTGACCCGCACCACCACTTGGCTGCATCCTCGCACCGGAGAGCCCGTCAACTCCGGCCACATGATCCGCTCAGGTGGGTGCCCGGGGGGGCGGCGGGGCCCGCGAGCGGCGCCCCCTCCTCGCTCCCCGCGGCCGGGAGGCACCGCGGGCGAAGTTCTCCCCGCTCCTTCCCGCTCTCAATCTCTCTCTCTCTCTCTCTCTCTCTCTCTTTCCCCCTGTCCCTCGCAGACCTGCCCCGCGGATGGGAGGAGGGGTTCTCGGAGGAGGGCGCCAGCTACTTCATCGAGTGAGTACCCGCTCGCAGCCCCGGGGGCGCTGGCGGCGCGGCCCCGGCCCGCCCGGGGGCTCGGCTGAGCCGCTCCCACCCCCGCACCGGCCCCGCACGTCCGCCGGGCTCGTTAACGATCAGCGGGCGAGAGGGACATCGGGGTGCGTCGTGGGCTGCCGGGAGCGGCGGGATGCGGGATCGCCCCGCAGCCGCGCTCTCGCGGTGCTCAGCAACAGGTTTGCTCGGAGGCGGCTCTTCACTTTGCCCTTTCATTTTTCTTTTCCCCCCTTTTTTTTTTTCTTTGATGTTGTTTCCTTCCCCTCCCCCGGTATTTACGGAGCGGTGTGTGGCAGGTGGAGCGTTGCACTGCTGAACGCCGGCCGTGGTGGAAGGTGTGGATGGTGGTTTTGTTGTTTTAAGTGGCTCGTGGCTGTGGACGCAGCCCCGGGAAGTTTTGCAAGTGAAAGGCTTTCTCCAGTGTTTCTTCCCAGAGAAGGGGCTGAACAGATGAACTTGCCGTTCCAGGGCTGGTGGTGGCTGTCGGGTCTTTCTTGTAGCATTTCTCATTCAGAGAACAGTTAAAAGCAGAGATGTACTGCTTATTGAGGTGCTTTTATTCTGTGGGATGCCAACATGTTGGAGTAAAGTAGGATAATTAAGGGAGCCACTTTAAAACATTGCATATACAAGGCTTTTACAAATGTAAACACTGATGTAAAAGTAGAGATTTAATCAAATCGGTACAACTCAGGGACATCCTGCATAAAGAGACATGGTTCACTTGTGATGCCATTGCATTTTTCATTTGGAAGTCTGAATGCCTGACTAATTTAATGGAACTAAGAGAGAAAGATTGGAAAGCACTCAGACTATGTTATTGCTTCAGTGCAGGACTGGGATGGCCAGCCCAGGTCATTAAGTACAGCCCTGAATAACTACTGATAGTTGTGTCACAATTGTCTAGTTTTGCCTACAGAGCTTACTCTTAAAACCTTTGACAAACTTGAGGTTTTTAGTAAAGATCAGATTTCCAAACTGTACTGTGTCCGGAATTGACTTGGAAGGAGGAGTTGACTGAAGGCATCAGAAATGCCTCACATGATAGAATGTTTGTTAAATAAAGTTCCAGATGATCCTAATATGTCCATTTTTCACCTATAAAGGATTAAAAAAGAATTCAATCTCTGTTTGTCTGAGCCAGAGAGTTCCTTACAGTGCTGGACTGGGCAGTTAGTTTAGCCCTCAACTAAAGGAGGTAGTAGCAAGGCATTGGAGAGCAGCTTAGAGCTGCCATGCTTTATCTGTGGCTAGTGAGTTGAAAGAAAGGAGTAAAAGTTCTACTGTTTACGTAGGTGGCTGATGAAACTCTAAAATAAGGTAACTGTGCAATCTGTAAGTGTAGTGCAAGCAGATCCTTTGCTTGGGTAAATCAAGACAAACTTCTAGGTGTAGGAATACAGCTATTTGCTTTTGCGTCCTTTCCAGAAACTTACTAGTGCAGTTTTAGAACAGCTTAAATTCCTTTTCCAAGCTGCTTTATTTGGAAGAGCACTTGGTGTCTTGTGTATCAGGCAATTAGAAAACTTTTAATTTCTGATCCATTAAAATAGAGTTGTGTGCAGTGTATTGTCATAACTTGTGCTAATAACATTTTTTAGCTTGGGCTGGAATTGTTGCGGGAAATAAAATAGGGAATGGAGTATGTATTTTACAGAACAATTAGATAAACTTGACCAACTTTAGTCAAACAAAGTTCTGCGAGGAGGCACCGCAATTTTTTGACATAAATCTGTTCAACTGTACTGCTTCAGACCCAAGACTCACCTGATACTGAATATGATATTCACCTTCAGCAGTGATACTTCCCCCAGCACTGCTCTAACCTCTCTTATTTCAGCTCAGAGGCTTCCTGAGCCAAGTGGAATTTCTCATTTTGATTGCCCTGAACATATTGAGCTCTCCTTGTGCTCAGATAAACATCAGCATCCTTAGATGATGATTTCTGTACCTCACAGCTCTGCTCATTCCCCCCATGTTGCTTCCACGTGATGAGTTCTCAGCTTACAGAAAAGGTTACTGGTCCCTAAACGCATGATTTCACATGTTGTGGTATTAAATTCCATTTTGTGGCATTCCAGCTCACAAAACCCATGAACTCTCCTGGATAACTACCCAGTCCTCTTTGTACTGGTGATAGTTCCAGTCTGGTGTAATTCACAAAATTTCATAAGTGCATTGTTACTCCTTGGCTACTGATTTACTGAAGGGTGTCAGGAGGAATATTCCAAGTAACCCCTCTCCCTTGTGATAATTTCCACTGTTAATACAGCCCTGTATTGTAGTTTTCCACTCTGGCCACTTACTTGATGTATCTCACATACCTGATTTCTGGTATGGCAGTAATGAAAATATTAGGTAAAATATTGGATGTGGGCTGTCTGTGTCTTAAAAAAAACTAATCCTGTGTCCATTCACTTCCATGTCTGTCTTGCTTCTTTCTATACTGTGGAAACATCATACAGTAAAACAAAGGTTTATAACCTAGTCAAGGTTAATATTAAAGCCAGGTAAGCTTTTCTCCCCTTTCCACATAACCAGAGTTTGAAACTTTCCAGAACTCTACTTCAGTTGGATAGAAGCTTTCCAAATGAATGTACTGTGATTTAGAACGATTTTGCTGTTCTGTAGTTAGGCAGGTGTCTTGTAGTCTAAGGAGTACTAATTTCCCTTTGGTTATTTACTCGAGATGCTCGTCTGAAATCACATTCCCTCTTAGCCTTGTTTTGCTCAGCTAAGAAAGCTGGGTTCTTTGTCCAGTCCTTTAAAAAGGGCTCTGTGTCTCTTTGATTATGCTGTAGTTTTCTCTGCACCTCTTGCAATATGAAGTCATCTTTGTTGCATTTGAGTGAACAGAATCGTACGCTGGAGTGAGCTTTTGTGAGGCTCTCGCAACAAAAGTGCTTTTTTGGCTCTAAAAATTTCTCAGTTTTCAGCATTTAAGGTTGTTTGTGTATTTAGGCTTGCCCTTTCATTTTTCTTTTCCTGTGAATGCTGCCAATTGACTGATACATGCAGATCTTTCTTTTCCTTTTCTGCTTTAACTTCTAAGACTGTAAGTTATGTTAGGAAGCTACGTTCCAGTTCTTCCCATTTTTGCACATCCATGTCTTCATGAATGATTTTATCTGTTCCAGTTATTCAGGTTTTCTTGATAGTAGCAAATCCTATTAGTGCAGTGCTGCCTCTTATCCTAAAACCACTAAATAAAACATTAAATTATGTATAAACTGATTTTTCTGGATCTTCATTTGGTAGTTTTGATAAAACCTATTTGTCTAAAAGTATCATGGATGTTGCATTTTCTGACTTGGAATGCTCAGTACATCTTGCACCACTCTTTTCCATCTCTTTTGTTTGTTTGTTTGGTGATGTTTTTGAAAAGTCTTGTGTTCATTGGGCAGCTGCTTTATGGAGAGTCGCTGCAGAAAGGTTGTTGTTGAGCATATGTGGAATTGAAAGGAAACTTGACAGCACTGGCTCTGGTTTGTTTCTGGTAGTTGGGTTGCTGATGTAAAGTGTTGTGGTTGGCAGACTCTCTTTGGGGAAGGAGATGGGGGGACATGTAGAGCAAGTAGTGACTGATGGTAAACCAGTGCACATAGTTCAGATTTTTGTTTCCATTTGCTTGCCTCTCAAGTTGGAAAGCTTTGAAAATGCGGAATGCTTTTTTATTACCTTTTCATAGCTTTCAGAGGTTGATATGACTATTGATGTGGAAGGATCTGTTCTTCCATTGTTAGATACCTAACTGGCTTGTATTTAAGTGTGTTAAAAAAAGTGTACTCCTGCTATAGTATTGCATATCTCAAAGGTAATATTGCATTCCTATTTTAACCTAGAATCAGGAACAGAAGAGTAGAAGTCAGCACTTAAATATCTGAAGTTAGTTTTTAGTTGAACATGGCCTCTTCTTTGGGTAACAGTACAAGAAACAAAACTGTGAAATTGGCTTGTTCATAGTAACAGTCGCTAACTGCTTTGCAAATTGTTATTCTTTAATTCTTCTATTTAGCTTGTACTCTATGAAGGAAATATGTGCGGTATGTATTTCAAGTGTTTGGAAATAGTAAAAGAGCAAAGCACACTAAACTGAAGTCTGCCTTTTTAACTTTGACTCTTCTGTGCCAAGCCTGTACGTTCAGGTAAAATGTCACTGAAAACTACACCGAAGCTCAGATTCACCCAGTGTGGGCTCTAGATGATACCTACTTAATGATTATTTAATGACAGAAGCCCAAAGGGAAGAGACCACCTGAATTATTGAGTTCAGTCCTTTTGATTATCTGAGAAGATTGTTTTAAAATCTCATAAATAAATTTAATCAGCAAGTTTCTTCTGCCCTGCAGAAATTCCTGTGTTCCCAACTCCTAGCAGGACGTTGAAAACTGTTTCTTTTTAGTGGCTGTTTACGTGGGCTGAAGCACTGTTGACTGTATGTATTCCATGACCTGCTGTAAAGACAAATTATTTCTTGTTATTACGCTGTTTTCCACAGTGGTTGTTGCTGTAGAAGTAAAAGCTATTGAAGCCCTTAACTGTAGTAAGGAGTAGTGATGATCTTCATAATGAGATCTTCAATATAGATCATGTCCTTCGGGGTTCTTGAACCTGTGCTTAGATAAAAGGTCTCTATTAATGGAGAAGTAAGTGTATGAACTGACATGAAAACCACCTGTGAGGAGCTGGCCTATGAAACACTTTAGCTTTGCTGTGCATGGCCAGTTTGAGTAGTGTGAAGCTCCTGAAGTGGAATAAAAACTAGATAGCTGAAACCATGTGAGAACGTCACCAAAAGTGGTAAGTTTATGCCATCTCTAGAAAATTTGAGCATAGTCTCTGGCTAAATGGAAGGGCTTTGTGTGCTGTGGAGTGTCATAGGGAAGCTTTTAAGGAAGGAAACCTGGACTGCTTCCACAACAATGGGTGAAAGATCTAGTTTAGATAAACCCTGAGAGTACCATGTACAGCTGAATTCTAGTAACCAGTGATAACCTACAGTCAGGAGTTGCCCTTGAGGGGACTAGACTTCACTGAGGTGACTTATATGGGTAGAAAAGCAGGTATGAAATTGGGAACTGGAAGAAAAATGCTAGAAGTGGCTGTTGCATTGAAAGGCGGGGATCGAGAAGCTGTCCCATCCCGCAGTTCTGCAGGAGCGATCCATGGTCTTGAGCGGCCTCTACTGGTTCACTGGCAGGAGATTAGGCAGCAGGAGAAACCCTACCAGGCTAGGGATGAAAATGTGTTGGTTCTTCTTTATTTTCTTGGGATAAAGTGTTCCATTTGGGCTATGGGAAGACAGAACTATTTACAATAAAAGTAAATATTACAGCTTTTACGAGTTTCCGTGTGTGTCTCACCCTAAATTCTCCAGCTCTGGGCTTGGTCAGGCAGCCTGTTTAATAAATTTTGTTCTCCTGGACTGTGAACAGAATTGAGCTGGGAATATTGGATCTGCTGGTTAGATACAGTAGCCGTGTTTCATTGCAGTTGGGGAAACAATTAACTGTCCTTTTTTTGATGACAACTAAAATGAGAGATCACTTATTAATGAGTGAAGTAAACGCTGATAGATTTGTGCTCAGGCAGGGATTGCTGACAATTGCAGACAGCCAAAGAAGCACTTTGTAATTCAGCTCCCAGGAAGTGGGAAAAGGGTGCTTTCATGCTGCCTGAATTTCAGAGTGCCCTCTGGAAGAGCAAGCTTGGAACCGTGTGTGAGGGAAATGCCATGTGCGGTTTGATTCAGCAAGGTATCTGAATGAAGAGGAATATTGTGTGCATTCCTTGGGGGAGGGAGAGGCAGATAAGGGGAGGTGCTGGTTTTTGTTTGCTTTTACAGCAAGGCTGCACCAAAAAGTACTTAGCTTGTTTTGTCAATACAATGTTTGTTTTTACTCCAAGATACACAGATGTTGTAAAACTGAATTTTGACTAGCTGAGGAGGCCAGCAAGGATAACATACACTTGGGGGAGCGGTTCGCATTAATGTGAGATGCTTTTTTGGGTGCTGAACACCGCTGAAAATCAAAGTTGTCTGAGAAATAGAGGAACATTGTTTTGTTCTGGTTGGAGTTATATGGCTTCCTTATGTTGTAGCTCAGAAACAAGAACATAAACTGGTTCTCCAGAGCTACCAACATCCACATTTTGTTTAGTACATATTCTAGATTTTTGAATACTAGTGTGTCAGAAGAACCTCATTCATTCAGCCTCTTTCCTGAAGCAGTGTCCACTTCTGCATTCATTGAATCTATGCAGGTAAAGGTATGCACATGTTTTAGAAAGGTGTAGGAAGGCAGTGAGGGTTTCAGTATTTCTGAAAGTCTGTCTAAAATGTAAAGGTGAAAAATAAATACAGTTTTACTGGGTGGGTATTGCTAGAGTCTTAAAAATAGTGTTCATAATCTTGTGTTACATTCCAGTGTGCAATATGTCTATCCCATCATATGAGGAAATAGATAATTTATTCAACACTTTTAATTTTATTTTTGTTACCCATTAGCTACCAGAAAAGAGAGAATCTCAATACTTGGGACAACAGAATCTTGATATTAATAGTACATGTTTTGTTGGAAAAGGTTGCTTCTTCAATCTGTCAGTAGCAGACTCTAGCAACTGGACCTGGTTAAAAGGATTACCAGTCTGCAGGTGCATATACAGTACAAGATGGTTTAGTATTTTATAATGGAGGGAAAAAGAAGTACCTTTTTCCAGGCAGGTTTAGCAATACTAAACAATCTTAGCAAGTGTTTCAGTGAAAAGACTAATGCTGTGAAGTACATGGGTGCAGGTTTTTCTCATGTGTTCTATACCCTGCATTTTCCCATCATTCCATTTGCTGCAGATGGATTATAGTAAAATGAGTTTTTTCCTTGCTACTGATCAAAGTTTGCCGTCATCTCAAATATTTACATTTCATTGCTACAGATTAAGTGTACTGCTTCAGTATTGTAGTGCTGCATCCCTGCAAAGACCAGCTTGAATAATGTGGTGTCACATTTATTTATGTCCGATTCTACCCAATATGACTGTACACTCTAATTTACTGCTAAATCTAATTTGTTTTGTCTTTGCCTCCTAGATGTGCTTTTTAAAATTTTTTCTTTATGAGCTTGTGTTGGATGACGGTAAAAGATGGGGCATTTTATTTATAGTTTAATTGTCTTTTCCTGCAGCACTATTAGACAGTTTTACAAGGTCTGCTCTGAGATATTGTCCTTAGAAGCAGAACTTTTAATTTAAAAGCAGATTTGTAATTAAAGATGTTAAAATCCAAGAAGAATCTGGTTAAGTGCCCAACCCTTTTCTTTTTGATTGTCTGCCATGCAGTACTTGGCAAGAATATCACTGACTTGTCTAGACAGGTACAAAAGCTTGTTACCAATACATAGTAGGTATGTGCTTGTCTGCCTGAAGTTTTCTGTTTAAACCCACTTTCCTTATTGCTTATCTGTACCTTTAAGGTACTTTATAAGGTACTATCTTTAATAAAACATACAACCCAAACTCTTAAAATGAGATTTGGATGTACTGCTGAAATGAAGCATTTGAGTAATACTAGGTTTTATTTACAGTTCTTTGTCAAGTGAGGACTTTTATTACATTTTTATTTACTTCCTAGAGACCAAATATCCTGATCTAAGAGCAGACTACTAAGCAGTTTGAAAATATACATTGATTCTGCAACATGCAGATGATTTTTCCCAGGAGCTCATGGAGACTGTGATTGTAAAATACAACTAAGCAGGAAAGCTGCTGTTAATTTTTTGGTTTATTTCATCTGTAAAAATGTAGTTGCAGCTTGCAGAAGGCAGTATATTTGTTTCAAAATGTTATAGTTTCACAGTCATCTTCAAAGTAGCAGCATGCTTGAACAGCAACTTCCACTTAACTTTCATGTTTATTTTGTTCTTCGCTTTTTGCAGTTACTTCTTTGTCCCTTTTCTAGGCAGAAGAAAGACTTGTTTTGATTAACTTAGGATATTGATATTAATATAAAGGAGAGCAATGAAAAGATAGAGGTACTGTTTGTTTTGCTTATCAAGCAGCGTAAATCAGAGAACAAAAGCTATACAATAATTTTTTTTGATGGGTGTCTTTTTAAGCCAGTTTTTAGGTGTTTTTAATGTGTGCTCTGCAGGTTAACCTCTTAGTACTTGAGTTCAATGCCTGCTTTGAATCAATGAACTGGGGCTTATTCTAACACCTGTTAGTTTCAGCAAATTGTTTAAACACATCTGCAGACAGAACTGTGCTAATGGGTGTGATTCACTATATGTAGTTTTCACTGGCTGGGAAAGCACCATTAGTAATATTTTCTTTGCCTTTTTCTGAAGATCAGAAGTTAAAACATTAACTGTTTGTATGGTGAGATAAGACTGACAAAATCTAGCTGTAGATGGTTGTTCTACAGAGGACATGGCGGTTCAAAACCATGTTGAATTGCCCGGGCTAATTTAAATTAATAAAACTTAGCTGTAAAATGGTAAAAGCCATTTTCCTTGGATGACACTTGTGAAACACTTGATATTGATTGTCACCATCTCAAAATATCAGCCCTATTTTGTATTTTTTTTTTTATTTAAAAAGAAGAATTTGTGAACATGCAGTTTTTTTAATGTAAACTTGGTACTTGCTTTCCACTTAAGACAATTATGCCCTATTTTGTATTGAGCAAATGTTTTTATTTCCTTACTTGGAAATCATAGATTAATGCTGTTCTTTAAATGCTACTTTTGTGCTTCACTTTTTTTAGAGCAGAAATACTTGAATGCCTGTTTCAGCTAGTGATAAGATTTATTCCTTCACCACTGTGCATGTTATTACTTCCAGTTTTCAATTTTAAATCTTTGCGTTTGCTCTTCCAGTTAGCTGTGTAGTAAGTTGAATTTTGAGCTCATTTATATTTAAAAAAAAACAACAAAAAATTATATTTAAATTTTAGTTGTCTCATGTGAAATCATATGAAATTCTCTTAATGAACAGATTACAGGTGTCCAGTTGGGCTTCAGTATAATCATTTAACAGGTTATTTAGTTCTTTCAGTTGAAATGTGAAATGATAAATCTTTACTGGAGTGAGGTGTTAGTATCAATATAAGAGATGCTTTATGGTGCCACTGGCTGTTTTTTTCCCATTACCTCTAACATGTTTGAGAAGGTGGACACCTAAATCTCTGGATAAAGAGTTTTTCTTTGTTGCATTTCCATGCCTTTGGAGAATATTGACTTGTCTAAGGAAATACTGACACAACTGAAGAATGGAAGGGAAATTGAAATTACTGAGGTCTATGACAGTGTCCGTCAACAAAGACATAAAACATAAAAAATTCACTTTTATGACTTTCAGCATGTTTCCATGTGTGGTGTGTGATTGCTGAGCATTCAGTATGTGATTGTTGGGCATGAAATCCAGGTTTGGCGTGTGCATTTTTATTGCAGTTGAAGGATTAAAAAAACCATTGCAGGTAGACACATAAATTGCAGTTAACCTTACTAACCTGAAACATCCAGTGTGAAGGTTAAACACAAGACATTAAAATACATGATTAAGGCATTCAAACATAATACCCAGTATTTGCTGCGCAGGAGCTGCTGTATTGACACAGACTAGTCCTTGCTTAGAGATTTACAAATAATATGGATTTTTAAAGTCTGGTAGTTTCCCTCTTCCTTACTGAGCAGTTTGAATTGCCACAGCAATATTGCTGGTTTTGCCAGATGATCCAGAGAATTTCAGGAGAAATGTCTTCATATTTTATATGAGATTTTTCCTTACCTTGTACTTGGTGCATTTCTGCACTGCAAGGAAATGTCCACTCCTGTATACTGACTACAGCAAGGAATAATTTAGATTGGAAAGGAGCCTTGAGATTGAGTCCAGTTGTTAACCCAGCATTGCCAAGTCCACCATTAAACCATGTCCCTAAGTGCCAATTAAATTAAATACCTTCAGGGATGGTGACTCAGCCACTTCCCTGGGCAGCCTGTTCCAATGCTTGACAACCTCCTGGTGAAGTAGTTTTTTGTAATATCCAAACTAAATCTCCCGTGGTGGACCTTGTCACTTGTTTCTGGGAGAAGATGCCAACCCCCACCTGGCTCCCTCCTCCTTTCAGGTAGTTGTAGAGAGCAATAAAGCCTCTCTTGAGCCTCCTTTTCTCCAGGCTAAACACCCCCAGTTCCCTCCACTGATCCTCACAAGATTCGTGCAGGAGATGCTTCACCACCTTCACTGGGTTTCTCTGAATGCAGAAGGTGGCATCTCAGCTGTGACTGTAATTTTGGAGATGTAAATAAGTAGTGAATTGAAAGCTTTTCACTGTGGATTTTTGGATGTGTCTATATGTGTTCAGAAATTAGAAAAGAGATGAAGCATTTTGAACTGTCAGCAGTGTGGACTTGAAAAGACCAGAGGCACTGTTTATGTTGGATACTATGGACTGTTTCAAACACAGTTTCTGGGCCCCCTCCCACAAATCTGTGTCCTCTTTTTGCACCTTTTTCTGTATCAGCATTGCTTATAAGGAAGATCAGAGGTTTTTATTTTTTCTGTTGATCAGATGCATTGATTTGCTGTGGTGTGGAAATGCTTGTCCTTTCACGGGTCAAACCTGTGTTTGTGGTAGCCTAGGGGTGGCTGGATGATGAGGTGCTCGGAAAGCTGCACAAAAAGGAAAGCAGGCAAGGCTCAAGAAGGACATTTTTAAGTATCAGCCATCTCTGGGGAGAATAAATACTTGAGTGTGCGGGGAGGAGGATGTAAAATTTAGTGATGTGGAAGTGTTGGAAAACATCAGTTTCAGTTAGTTGCAAATAAACTGTTAAATGGTGTTTGATAAATAAGATGGGCTAAAGACAGAAATC
>VYXB01003582.1:329148-352485 GCA_013397135.1 Pachyramphus minor | reverse complement strand
GTTTTCAACAGAAGGTGAAGTGTGTTTTAAGGTCACCATTCCTAGTGGAGTCCCATGTAAGAGAAATGCAGTTTGGTCTAGCTGTGTTCCATGCCTCTTGGCTAGGAAACAGAAGCTTCTCAGCACCGACGTGAGAAAGCACTGCACCAAAGCTCCAGTCCTGGATCTACAAGAACTATAAAGACTACATGAAGGATGTCACCAATGGAGATATATTAAAGAGAACAACCATGTGGTTTTTGAAGAACAGGAGCAAGGAAGACAGATATGTCCCACTAATACATCTCACGGCAGGCTGCAAAACAAGGGAGCTGCTGCTAGGTGTATCTCTATTGAAAGTAGAAAAGGTAAAATAAATTGCTGTTACTCCTCTATAAGAGTTTACCATCCAAGATGATAAGCACTAGTATTTTCCATTATACCAGGATCTTATTTCATACTAAGAAAGAAAGCCCATCCAAATTAAAGATTGTCTCACTGAAGTTTTCCTTCTTTTGGCTAGGTCGTAAGTGCAATTCAGTTGGGCTAGTCTATGACATTCAACATTAAATGAAAGACAAGGAATTATGAGACCTCAAGGTTTATCAACCCAACCCCATAGTGGGAGACCACTCATCCACATCACAGGAGATGCTCTTCTCCACAGGCCCTAAGGAGCCTGAAGGAGGTCTGTAAGTACATAGCCCAAGCTCAGAAACAAGCCTTCTGACACTACATTTCTGCAGTGGAGTTGGGGGATAGAAAACACATTTCACCTGAGAGAAATGGCAAATCCTCCTTGTCACAACAACAAGAGATTCTCATACAGGCTGGTCAGACACAGGGTACACTGTACCTATCCCTTTAATATCTGAAAGCCAAGAAGACCCAGCTTTGCACCACTAAAAAGCTATTACATATACAAAGTCAATTAAACCACAACTATATTTCTACATTAGCTTATTCTCATTGTACAATTATTTTCCCCTTCCCTCTTCTCAAATGTTCAGGTCTAAATCACATATAAAATTCTTTATGTAAAACACTTCAAAGTGAAGAGATATCTTGTATAGTGTTGCTTGCTCCTTTAATACGTAACTTGTTAATTTAAAAACAAAAAAGCTGTGCTAAAAATTTAGGCAAATTAATATCAGGCAGTACCAAAATTCCTATGGTTTAATGTTCTGATGCTTTTAACTAATAACCGAAGAAAACACTTAAAAACTCTACCATGCCTACCTGTTAAACTTCGAATTGCGTGTTGGTGACTCTGCTCCTCTTAAAAGATGTCTGAAGTACTACAGGAGACAAACAAGTTATCAAAGAAAACACAGGATTAATTGAAGTAAAGGCTACTATGCAACAACATTGCAAAATTTAGGAAACAAGAACAGAAGTAACAGGTAAGCTGACCATAATCACACAAATTGTTCTGTAATGTTGCACTGAACTAGAATAAATTCAATTTTCCTACTGAGATTGGCCCAGCTCTGGAATGCTAACTGAAGTGGAAAATGAAGCCATATTTTTGAGTTCCACATACACATGACTGTTGTAAACAGCGTTATCCTAAAAAACTACAACCTTGCTTTTAAGACTACTCTTCAAATCTTGCACACTTACCTCATCACTGTGACAGAACATAGGAGTGAAAACATTCTCAAGCAGAGAAAGTACATGCTCATAAGCTTCAAAAAGACACCGCATAGTCTGAAGTTTCACAACATCCATATATGGACCTTCAGCAACTATAAAAAAAATTGCAAGTATGAATACAGAGAGAGATATACATAGAAATAAAAAGTTCATAGTTTTTTTCCCTGGTTTGAGCTTGTGATTACTTTGCAAGGTATTATAAGTTTTACAAATAAAAAATAAAAATAAACTGACAAAACAAGGATTAAGCACAATATAGCAAGGGGATAGCAATTTTTAAAACTGACAAAAAAAGGCTGATGACAGTTAGCTAAATTTTTCTTCATTTTACTATAGAATGCTGCTTAAATTCCAGTGTACATTATTCTTTTCAAATTTAAACTTACTTCTTTGAATCTCCTCCACTATGAAAGGGTCAAATCTAATTTTGTCAATGCTTTCATCCAAACAGTAAGTTTTGTAAATTTTCTGTACTTCCTCGTGAAGAGACATCTTTTCAGTATCTGATAGTTCTGGTCGCAAAATTCGATCATTGAATTCCTCTGGGAAGTAAAGGAAAGGAAAAGCACTTCTTGATCAATTTGGCAAATAAACAGCATCTTGAAGAACCCTAAAACATCAACTCATCTTCCAGCAGATAGAGTAATCTATAAAAGTTAGAAGTTAATAGACATGAGACAGCTCAAAATCTTAGGTAATAAGGTAGCTGCCTTCTTATTAACTATAATTCAGATTTGTTAAAAAAAATTATTACTAAAAATATATTGCAATTAAACCAAATTATCCCTTATCACAGCAAGCATAAATCCATTAAGTCATTCTGGCATAAAAATGAATTGGAAGAATGATTTTTTTCTTCCTAAATTACCCAACTGCAAATTGTAGTTTTCTTTTAGCATAATTTCCAGTTCATGCTAAATGTACACACATAAAGAGGCCCAACAGCCCTTTACACTGATCACCTGCCTATTCTGCTATTTCATTCCTAAGACCTATTTCATTGTAATAATTTAAATATATTTATTACTGTGCAATTCTACTTGATTGTTTTTATTATTTTCTTCAGTAAGTGCTTCTTACCCAAAATATTTGTATCAAGTGAAAAACCACCTACCATAGACAATTTGGGACAGCACAGTTGGAGGAGCCCAAACCTCATTCTTTTGTTTTATAAGCTAATACACAGATTTACCACCTATGAGAATGCAAGAGAAGTTTACAAGGAAGAAAATGCTGAGGTTTGCCCAGTAGACAACTGATCATGGACAACAGAGTAAACTTCCTGTTAAAGGATTATGGGCACATAAGAAGCACAGAGATTATTTGTATTTCTCTTCTGCAATGATTAATGATTTCTGCAGTATATCATGAGATTAAGTGTGTCTAAGTTAATTTCACATCTCCCCAATATATACAGGGGCTTGGGGTATAAAAGCACATCCCTTATGTCCTATGAAACATGAAAATACCTATTTACCAAAACCAAAAAGCAACATCATTTTGGTAAGCCAGTAATTATTTGTTTTCCAAAAAAACTTGAAAGACTCCACTCAAATTTATAGAAGCTTCACAGAAAATCTTATCATTGGAAAGTGGAAGGCTTTTCAAACAATACCTGTGCAATGCTAAAACCAAACACATGCCTCATAATCAAGATACAGTTACTGAATAAAACATTTCAACACCTTTAGTGTTATGTTCCTGTTCTTTACAGAAATCAGAATTTTACAGCTAAATGAACATAAGAAGCTTTTAATGATGAACAGTTCATTTTAGAAATACTTTAGTAACCAAGTAATCAAAAAAAAAAAAAGGAGCTGTACTTTGTATCAGTGGCCAGAATTTTTTTTCTAACAAGAATATTCTATTTTTAAATGTGTAACTTTTATCAATTAACAGAAATACACTTCAGCCCTACAGTCCACATCAACATCAATGTTGCCAAGATTAGCACACATTAAAGTAAGTGAACACAGATCCTGAAAGGTAATGTTTTGCTAAATAACGCTGCCTAGTTCTGAGACTAAACATTCACTTCAACCTGCAAATGCTTAAAGATAATCAAATAACTTGAGCACACGTATGCAATCTTACCTACAGTCAGGCAGAACTGCAGCACATGTACTGCCCCTTCCTGTTTCAGGAAGTTCATAAACCGAAATAAAAGGTCTTGCTGATCTCTGATCTCCTTTAGCTCCAGTTTCAGTACCTGAGTAGGTTAAAAATGCAGTCAGCCAATTTTCAAACTTTCAGAGAGTACATAAATAATACAAAGAGTTGTAGAACAAAAACAGCAGGTAAAGCAAAATGCTTATTCAAAACAGGAAAGAAAATAAATGTTGCCCTTGCTTACGGATGGTTTTTTATTTCTTGGCTCCGCAAACTTCTGAAGGAATGGAACCAGCGAAGAAGTAGGCTCAGTTGCTATCTCAGGCTGCAGGAAAAAAAATTACAATTGTTATGAAAGCTTCCTTAACAGGTGAATAAATTGCTACTCCTTTAACTTTGTCAGTACTTACTGGACTATCATCAATGAAGATCAGCAGCAAGTGGTTGACAGTGTCCTGCAGGAGAACACAATATAAAATTAATATTAAAGAAACTTAACAAAATAGATGAAAATCATTTCAATACTATGTTATGCCCAAGTTTAAACCTATGACTATATTTAATACTTTTTAAAAAGCAAAGCCTGGGAACATATGTTTGAGAATTGATCTTCAATGGTCTCTTCAAGCTTTTACAAGTCAAGAAGAAGAGACTTGCACAGAAACACTCTTTACCAGTGGAAGAAAGTTCTACAAAGTATTTTTACTGTAAGCACAGATCTAATGAACTAATACTTCCACTGCTACAGTACTTCCTGTTTGCAGCTAGGTGATGCCTGCATAAGTATTGCAATTTTCCCTATTAAAATACATGCATAAACAAAATCAGAGATGGGAGTGTTCTATCTTTAGAAATAAATGCCCTTTTATTGGCAGAATTAAGGACAAAAGCATTGATTTCAATATAGCTGCAAAAAAGGCTGTTTTACTTAAACTGCTATAAAGATCCACACAACTGGAGTTCCGTACTTGAGCCCTTGTTTAAATGTAGCAATAGCAATCAGCAATTTGAAGATGTTTACACTAGCACAGCATTTAACAGGAGTTGCTGTTCTTCATTAAAAACACATTCTGAAGAGATCACACTAATAGTGTTATTTTAGTCAGCTCAGTGAGTCAAATACTCAAACCAGTTACATGAACAAACAAAACCATTGGCCACAAGATTCTTTTTCTTTTGCCCAGTCAAAATGCATATTTTGCATCATTTGCTTTACCCGCAACATACTTAGTAGGAAAACAGTAATACTGAATAAATTAACATTATTCTTGTGCTCCAAAATCTTACAGGATCTGCTAAAAAATCCATTGAAGGGAGGAAAACCGAACCAGGCAGAATCTCTCTTATCAGAAGAGCCAGGGATCTGGAAACAAAAGAAAAGAAAAATCCAAACCAGTATTAGATTACATCATTTTCTAAGTGAAGTTTCCAATGCCATTATATACTACTGGGAAATATTTTAGGATTTAATAATATCTTAACCATGCTATTTTAAAGACAAATCAAAAAAGTCATAAACAAAGGGATAAGAAGGAAGGATGAGGAGAATGACTTCAGGTTCATTCTTTCACTTCCCAAAGTTACTGTACTATATAATAGGGAGATACTTTAAAATATACAGTTCTAAATAAATTCTATACCTGCACTCTGTTGACTTTGGGGGTAAAATATAAGGAAAAAGAAGTTCAGTAAGTTTTCTTAAGTAGTGAAGTTCATCTCTTCGGCTTCTCAAAGCAACATGGAGTTCTGGTCCGTATTCTTCTAAAGCAGCCTGCTGCAAAAATTCTGCATTTTTTACTGAAAGTAAAAAACAGTATTACAAGTTGTTTCAGCTTTTTCTCACTGTGACACAGAAGGCAATTGCTTTTCATTTGAGCTAAAATGTAAATAGTACATATACAACTGCCAAAAGGGATAAAATGTTGAAACTTTACGAAAGAACCTTAGCTTAGACTTTGAAGCCTCGGTATGTAAAAATAAAACCTCACTCTGAAATAAGAATTTCTTCACCAAACAATTGCAGTTTGCATGGTATCCAGAATGCTTACTCATCTATAATTATGGAAGAACTCATTTTCAGCTGCTATTTTATGTATCAGTCCTTAGGAAACAAGTCTTTTCCTTTAAAACACTGAAGAAAATGGCTGTGTTTTCAATGCTGTACATTTATATACAGTTTTATATACAGTACATTTAATACAGTTCTTTGCTGCTAAAGAAAAATGCTTCCCACTCCTCAGTAGAAATCAAAGGAAACATGAAAAACAGCACTGCCACATTATCTAGTATCTTGACGCTGTTGTGCCACGAAAGACATCCAACGTAATTACGCTATGTCTCCTTATTCATGTTATTCATTACCCAGTACTCACAGGACCAATGGCATATATTTATGGATATCAAGCAGAAGTTTTGAGGGAAGGAAGAAAAGTTCATGACTCCAGTTAAAGTAAACATCTATGCTTAAAAGCTGAATGAAACCACATTTAGTAGATACAGCACTGTGGAACACAGCCAGTGAAAAAAAATAAAGATAACAACAGCAAGCGTTTCCACATATTCCTTCAATGTGTAGTTTTAATACAATTTTTACATTAGACTTACAAAGATACTTTTACTTGGATAATAATTAAGTATTCTACTGGTCAAAGTTTCTCCATGGCTTACAAACATGAACCTAACTTTTCAACATACTGATAAACTCCACTAATGCAGATGTGAAATCATTCTACCTATGAGTTAGTTACAGTACAGTGCACAGATGTACAAATCTTTCATCTATAACTGCTCATCCAGAATATAAAGAAAAAACCTCCAGAAGCACTGGTAAATGATCTTGAATGCTCTGAATAGACAAAAAACATTTCTGTTTACCACAGAGTGATAGAAATTTAGTATTTTTAATGTGGGTAAATAAAACTCAAACCAGAGAGTACAAATATGTACTGCAACTTTTTTCCTATCCATCTTTGCAACCATCAGAAGAAAAATGCAAGAGGATTCCTTTTTTTTTTTTAAAGAAGGCATAAGGATGAAAAGATGTAGCAATATAATCTCAAACATGCATAAAGAAATATTCAAACTTGCCCTTTGAAACTGACAATGTATTAGATCTTTACATTACCTTTCTGTCTGGCCTTGGCTATCACTTCAATGTGCTTCATTGCTGCCTTGAGCATCTTCTTTGTTACAACAGTTGGAATATCCACCTAAAGAATAGTTTAAAAATAAACCCAAAATTGTTCTATTTTTTCCTCTCAAAATTTTGAACAGACAACTATTAAATATATTTTGAATCCTCCATTGCAATACATACAGAAACACAGCGTGATTTCCTAGTCACAGGATATGAAGCCTAGTTCTGCGTGAAGATCTGACCACCAACAAAAGCAATAAATTATGCTCTGCTTCTAGTACTTCTGTACCTTAACACTGTGCAATCATGCCCACAACGACTAAAAGCACAGAGAAACCCTCCTATACACATGCAGAAAAAGATGTCACACCTCAGATGACGGTAGAACCAAAAGATAATTTGAGTTACAGAGTCAGGATGACCATTACTGCCAACAATGATACCACATGATCATAAGCCAAAGAACATGTATGATTTAATCAAAGACTGTATTACGGTCCTGCATTTAAATTTTCTTTGATGGCTAAGAAAATAAAAGGAGAATTATAGATCAATTCAGGCACAAATGGACCTTGGGATTTCTTAGCCCTACTCCAAGCAGGCTCTGATTAGGTGCTCAGAGCTGTATCAATTCTAGTGCTGAAAACCTTCTGTGATGAAGACAGTCACCTCCTTCAGCCCCAGTCATCTTGGTGGCCCCCTTGGTGGAACCTGCTCCACTCTCTTGTAAAGAGGAGCCCAAAACTGGATCAGTATCCTAGATACCATCCAAAGAGCATCAAGAAAAGGCAGATAATCACTTTCCTTGATTGACTGTCTCTGCTGCTGTTAATACAGCCCAGGATGCTGCTGGCATTGTCAGCTGCCACTGACGGCTCACATCCAGCTTAGAGCCTACCATGGGCACCAGGTCCTCTGCAGCAAGCAGAGCTTCTCTCCGCACCAGTCAGTCCCCAGTCTGTACAGTTTCAAGGGATTTTTCTTTATAATCTGCAGTGGTTTTCACAGAAACTCATCTAGAAATGGATTTACACTTTGCATACTCTTTACTTTAAACAAAAGACATCTCAGAGATGCAAAAGCATACATGTTCAAAAAGCATAAATGTTCAAAATCTAAGACCTTTGAATAGGTTTCTTTCCTAATGGAATTTGTACCTCCTCCATACAGCATAAAAGTGCTTTTTACCAGACAAGGAAAGAGACAGTGCAATTCCAAAGGCCACCAGAGCTGAGAGAAAATCTGGAGTTTTATTCAATTGTACAAGCAGACTATTACATATTCCTGCACACTCCCCTGTAATATTTGAGGTACACAGCTATGACCTGGCCTGGCCAGCCCAGACAAGCCAGGACAATTAATTAGAACTGCCTAACAGTAAGGTCAACTCCTATTTACAAGCAGGAAAGTAGGAACTTCTGCTTATCAGTGGAGAACCCCTGTCTTCTGTGCCTCACATTTCAACAGTAATTTCTATAAATCAAGAGTTTCCTACGGAACATAGGGATTGGGCAGTGTTTATTCCTGCAGGAGTAAGACAAAGAGCACAAAGAGTAACCAAATTATTATCGACACCATAGTAAACACTGGGAACGCTTGAAAAAAGCTTAAATCAGATGCAGGGGTACCTCTATCACACAGTACAAAGGGAAACTCTTTCCCTTCAAAACCCATAAGCAACACAGAAATGGTCACAACAAGGAAAACACAGATTTTAATTATTTCAGTATACACTTAAGAGCTGACTGGTCTGAAGTGCTTGTTGGCTCATTCAACAACCATGCCTCAAAAAAAATCCAACTAGGCAGCTTTACATAGAAAACAAAAGTATGCTTTGCACTGAAGCAATTTGTAATTTTAGATCTCAATTCAGAAGTCGATTTTTCGGCAAAAAAATTTTAAAGATATAACCTAAAAGGAAGAAAAACAGTCTGTTTTTTCTTACACAATTCTTCCTTGATTTCAACACTTCATCTCTATTAGCTAGAACTATTGCTTTCAAGCGTTTAGAAATAAATTCACATCAAAGTACAGCTGCTTAACACAGGTATTTAACCATTTTATTTTGCAACTGGTGATGAATTTCTCCTCAAATGAGGCTACAAAGGACAGTGTATCAGAGCTGAAAGGCTGTAAGACATTGCCATAACTCTTTTGAGCTAACTACCGAAGCTTTAAACTAGAAAGTTTAAATCCTGAAATGACACAAAGTTGGTACTTCATTTGCAACTTGTCTATCAACTCTTATTTCTACACACAACATTTTTCGTAGTATATACAGCACAACTGTTAATTAAGGCTGTCTAAATCTGTATGTGGGTGTGCACATACACAAAAACACTCATGCAGCAGGAAAAAAGCACGAGCTGAAAAATAATATAGCACAGCATGAGACACCACACTGCCCTGCATGGCTGAGCATGCCAGGTTTCAATTGTGTTCCATAACAGAAAGTTTCTATGAGTATATTTTTGCTTGAGGTATCCATACCACTTCACAAAAGGAGGCAAAATATATTATTCTGTAGAATGCATACAAATAAATCTAAACATTTGTAAAGAACAATGTATTTCTGTGATTACCTTTATTTTGTAGGTCCCCTGACAGTGCTTAATACTTGCACATATCGTGAGGTTTTGTTGCACATATACAATACCAATGTACACAGAACTGAATATATTACATTTAAATCATTACTGTCAAAAGCAGATATGCTAAATGAGCATTCTATTTAAAGAAGCTAACACTATTAATACCTTATTACATAATTGTCTGAGGCAACAAAGGATCCACAAACAGTGCAACTAACACCAGCATGTATTACAACTCCAAACTGAATTTTAAGACCTTGGTCCAAACTTTCACTTTGAAAGATCTACTCCACTTCCACAGCTCCACACAATGTCTGTCCTGCACAGACATATCCTAATCTTCTCCCATACTCACTTTAAAAAGCACCGTGCCTGAGTTAGAGTAAACAAGAAAGTCATCTGGATTTGATATATAACAAGGACAAAATCAAGGTGTTAATCAGTTATGACAGAGTACATGTGCAACTTGTAGCTCAAAAATACTGCTGTTACAAGGGTGGGGAAAAAAAGACACACATTTATGATAGTGGCTCCAACAGATGGGCCAGCACCGAATAATTCTGGAAACTGAGTTACCAACTCTTGTTGTTTAGAATAGCCAGAAGGTCAGAAGTAGTTTGGGTAAAACAGACTTGAAGCACTTTACCAATAAAGAGAATATATGTGGTAATAGATTAAACACAGCAAACAAAAACTTTTATCTTTTGCATTCAGGATGCTTTTTAAGAATTGCATTAATATAAGAACCATATCTGTTTTAATTCTTCTAGTAAGCTGTTCACCTAATGGCAGTCTATTCTTTATAGACAATGTAAGGACCTTATCTGCATTTTAGTAAGTCAAGCAAGCAGAAGCTACGAGACAAGTACACTGCTAACCATCTTCTAATCAGTCTTTTTCAATAATTCTCAAAATTGCTTTCACTTGGATTAAGTCACTAAAAGATAGCTAAAAGATCATCACAAGGTTTTAATAATGCCTTGCTGTGGTGTAAAACATATACCCATTTGCAAGAACTGGAGAACGGTTTTCGGTCGCAAGGGACCTTCACAGATCACTTATTCCAACCCTTTCCCAACACGGAAACCTTTAAGTTGCCTTACCTTGTGAATTCTTCGAACTAACACAGATGCGAAGAATCGCAGTGTGCCTCTCAGTTCATCCACTGAGGATTCATCATCGGTAATATTTCTGCAGTGTTGTAAAGCATGCCATGTAAGAAAACAGAATAAGATACGTTTTGATTAAACCAACCACAATAAATTCAGCACTATTAAAAGCAGGAACAAGGCATTCAACGGTGATACTTCAACGGTATTAATTGAAGTGAAAGCTACCAGAAAGTAAGCAGTCGTCTATTCAAGGAAAATAGAAAACAGTGAGAACAGCATACCCACTGTGTCTGTGCACACAAAGGCTTAAGAAATATGTCAGCAAATTGGAAAGATAAACCAATTCCTGCTCTCATATATTATCCACATGAATTTGACTGAATAAAATCTAACTTAGTTTCTACATATATAAACGTGTCTTTATTCAGTGGCATAAAGGAAACTGAATTGAAATTATTTAAAATGGTTTCTGCTTGGAAACAAAGAAGAATTTAAATAGATTTCCAGTTAGCCTTTCAGGACTATTTTGTCAAAATATCATCTAAACTTTTTACTCAGCTTGCCAGTTTCCATATGCTGCAATAAAGTACAGTCAGTGAAAAATCACAGCAAAAATAATTCAAAGCTGATTAAGGAAGAAAAATATCTAACTTCATGACTTTTTTTGGAAACTGAATCAAAATGGGAAATACATTGAGTCTTAGATGCAGAAAATACAAATAAACAGAGTGGAAAAAAAGACCATGATAACAGCATTCCACAAAATGCAAGTGAAAAACCAAAAATCTACCAGCAATTAACATGAACATTAGAGTATGACTAAAGATGCTGGTAAAACTACAGTATAACAGCTATTAACAGCTGAGTAATGACATAACAAAGAAAGTCACATCCAGCTTTACTTAATGACCAGATGCAAGAGTCATCACATTTTTTGATAATGAGTGCGTATGTAGTAAGTACAAATATTAATTGCATCAAAAAAATCACTACAAGCAAAGCCAGAACATTCAAAAATTTTAAAAAATATATGCAAAAACCACCATTTTAGCATCCAATTTTTTAAAGCAGTGTTAAGCTGGGTCATATAGCATTCAAGTACATATTGAAGATTAACTGCTAGGTACAGATACTAGTGACCTAACAGTCAAACTATGCAACTAATTGCATGAAAAGACACCTCAAAGAAAGCAGCCTGGCATAAGAAACACAACCATCCTCCAACAGTTAATCATATGCAGATAAGAATGCTGTAGGGGAAAGTCTGGTTTGCTTTTCAGCAGCTGAAGTTTTAGAAGCAATATGGTTAGCACTGTCAAAGGGATTAGCACTGCCAAAGGATTAGCAAACAAACTTTATTACTATATTACCAGTATTTGACAGACAACAAGATACATGAAGTAATTTGGACTAAGAAGTTGATATTTTATTGACACTTGGATAACCAGTATCTTGGCTAACTCTACTTGGACATGACTTAATGCCACATACTCTCACAATGTGCCATGGATTTCCAAAGATTCTTTTAATCACCAGCAGAGTAAAGATTGGTGAAAAAACATCATGAACCTGTAAAACCTCAAATCTCTAGTGACACAGAGGAAGGTTTGAATAACTTGCTTGGAAACGTTTTAAAAATTGGTTGTATTTTCCCAGAACTTCAGAAATAATTTAAAAACACAACTATCAGTGTAACAGAGACATGCTAAAAGAAAAAGGGTCAATCCTAATTGTAAACAGTTAGAGAGTCTAATGCCTCAAGAGAGATACATCCAACCCTTATCGCATGCAAAGTCGTACAGAATCTACTCAAAAATCAAAAGTATATACAAATACTGAGGTTTTTTTCCTCCATGTAATTATTCTTACAAAATTTGGCTAACTCCTATCAAAAAGATGTAGAAAATAAGTTGCAAGCTAGTCAAAATGTAAAGCTATGGTTTGTAACCCTACAAAAATTCTGAATGTTTCTCCCATTACTTGCATTTAAAATATAAGCAGCTCCATATGCGAAAACACTAGGTTTAATCACAATCAAAGAAAAATGTTTTCACAGTAATGTTACAAAAATGTGGTAATTACTGAGTTCTATCCTAATCTGAGAGAAGTGGAGTTGCATTAGCATCAATGCCCAAAAAATTCACTAAGCACAGAATGACTCTCTCTCCTATTTAAAATGAGGTGGGTATAAGCAAGATATTACGGAGTTTTACTGTACAGCATAGAGCATAAATAATAGACTCAGACCAGTGTTTCGTAGCTCTACAAACTCGGATTACTATGCCCTATTCTCATATAGTTGAAAAAAATTCTTAACACAAATATTTAAATATAACCAGTATGAATACTTTGACAAATACCAAACAAAAATGCACAGAGGTATAACCACCTATTTCAGTAGAGTTCACTGGATTTTAAATACTAATTCTCGCTCCCCTAGAGTGATCCAAATTTGGGAATGTTTTTCTTTAAACTTTGAGCTGGTAATAAAATATTAGAAATTCTTACATAGTTTATTAATGAAACAAACATTAAACACAGCTTTTTTTCTGATACAGCACTTTACTTCCTGAGCAATAAATCTGTGATTTTATCTTGCAACATATACTTCTGGTAAGCATTACACTTTCCAGGCTTCTGAGTGAGATGTATCCTGGTAACACTGATGCCACTGATGCCAAGAGTGTTAGGTGCTGCAAGACAACACCAGTTGGCACAGCACTAAAAATGCCTACCGTATGTACATTTACATTTAAAAAAAAAAAAAGAAAAGAAAAAAAAAAAGGAGGTATCTTTGGCACAAATTCCGTTCACGTGAAAGGGGGCAATTAGCATAAGGAATTATGCCCAGACTTTTTTTGCAAGGGAAAGTAGCAAACTGTTTTACCAGCTGAAAGTATGAATTGCCTGCTGGTGGTTACCCAGCTGCACTGGTAAATAAGGATAGTCTTGATTCAAAGGCTCTGTGAAGGATTATCCTGAGTCAGTGAGGTTTGTTATCTCAGAAAAAACATGTCCTGAATGCAAGAGTCCTCTGTCCTGGGTGAGCCAAGCTTTGCAAACAGTGCAGGAACAGCTAAGCAGGAAAATTCAGAACTGACATGCTCTACAAACCAGACCTCAAACAGTGGCATACGGATGGGTCTCACAGTTCAGGCCTCCCTGTACAACTGTTGCTGGACACACAGAAGCACAGAAACATCTGAATGTCTAGATGAAACAGGACCAGATCTGGCATTACTACTGTTAAATTGAAACCAGTAAGTCTTTCAGGACCAAGTTGTTTCCTCTAGAATTACTCAGATATCACTGCATTCATGGTAGCTCACTGAACTCCCAATACTTCAGGTTCATGGGAAGCTTAGTAGATTTAATCAGCACAGTGTGATTTTATGTAGGTAGTTCAAAACCTGGAGATGCAGCCAGTGCAGAAACACCTTTATTGCTCACCAGAGGGCAAGATGTAGCAGAATCTAGGCAGGTTGGTTCCATATCAAGTATATTTTACACTGCACTTTTAACTGTGCATACTACTACCTCACCAGATGATGTATTCCAGATTTCCACTGTCTTGGGTGCCAGAGAGGTAAGTAATTGGTGGAAGCCAAGTTTCCTTTTCAGTCCATAACAAAGACACTGAAGATACTTTCCACCAGCCAAGAAAAAACTATTTTCAAACTATGAAATACAGAAGATGGCTGACTTACATGTGTAAGTTGACTTACTTTATCAAACAACTTAATAGAAAATGCTCTAGTTTTCTGTATTTGAAAGTTTAAAACCTTGAGGTTTCCAGTGTGAACATTCACATAGACGATGCTAAAGCTCCCTCTGCTGTTTGCATTAGCAGTGAAATTTTATACTTCAGCACATTCATCACACCAAGTTAGAAGTGAGGCATGCAGGTACTGGCCACGATGAGGCAAGTAAGTTGCCCAGAAAAATTTAGATACCAGAGACAGGAAAAAAATGCATAGAGTAAAATAAAGTATGTATTTTTTTAGCACAAACTGAACATTTCCATCCAATGAAAAAGTCAAATTCAGAATTAAGGCAAGATGTTGTTTTAACATATTAATCCCAGCATGAACAATTAGAAATATTTTAGTATCTTCTTACAAAGTACTGCAAAGCATTAATTACAAAGGTACAAGGAATAAATAAATAAATTAAAAAAACCCTAGCCATAGTCTTTTCTTTATTCACTATTTCAAAGTTATTTACACAGTACTATTCTACTCAGTACAACATAACCACTCAATCTTGAAACTCAGCAAATCACCAGATGATCTCCAAGAACTTGGCCACATGTATTCAAAATACCTTTTCTATATTGATTAGAAGTGGAATTTTTGTCTTTTTAAAAACCTCTCGAAGTAATTTATTTATTTTTAAAAGCAGTATGATAGATCAGTATGTTTCTAATCTGGAAGTAAAGTTGGGGGGGGGAGGGTGTTGACTTTTTATGCAGATTTTAATCAATCCACACTTACTTCCAAGTAAGAGTTATTAGAAAGTGAACATATAAAAATAAACACTACAAAACGGTTTTTAGGATGAAATACAAATTTCAGAACCACCTCTATCATACCTAAATTGTTAAAAGATCTGTTCTACTCTGCTGTAGCACTCACAAGTATGTTTTATATTTCACTAAAGAACAGGAATGTTTATTTTCAGGTGACTATTTCTTAAAAAGGTTGACAAATATTTATGATATTAAAAAATAGTAAGTTTTAGGTAAAGCTCATACCTGTACCATGGATAAATAAAGTTTTCCAGTACCAACTCAAGCACCTGTGCAGAACAAATACAACCATGTTACAAAATGAACAGTTTACTAAAAAACCCTGTTAGAAGAGTTAAAAACACATACACCTTCCAAAACTCACAGGGTGTTCCATACATTATAAAACTTCAGTTTATAAATGTGTAAGTTGTGATCTTATTGTGAGATCAGCTATTTTGCATCATGATCAAAATGGGCAAATAGCAACAACGTGATGGCTTCATCAGATATCAAGAAGAAACATCTGCCACTAGTACTATCAGTAACACGAACCACAGTGCCATGGCTGCTGTCAGGCAAATGTTATGAAACACCTAATCTTACCCAAAACAGCCCTTCCCTCATTTTTCAGATCAGTCCCTATTCTTTTCTGATGTAGCATGGAGTGTCCCTCAGGCACAGCTGCCATCCTACCCTATATCTCCACCCTTTTCCATCCAAAGCTCCACCTTTTCCAGCTCTCCCCTACCCCCAATGTAGAACAGTCAATCCTGTATGTTCACCGCTCAAAGAAAGCAAAAGAAGGGCATAAAAAGTAATTCCTATGAAAGCCATCTGCCTTTCTGCATATCCTGTATCACAGCTTTCAACAAAGCTTAGGGTCCAGTCATCACTTGAAATCCTAACCAGAGCATTTCTCAAAGTCCTTGTCCTACATGCATCCTCATGGCATTCCTCCTGTTCCTAGCCCCTGTATATCCCACCTACATGAATCTCGTAGAAAAATCTTTTCCAACCTTTGCATCAAACCTGTTCAACACAGGTCAAGCCTGTGGTTGCCTTTTGCATGCCAGAAAACCTGGGTTAATGAGGAAGAACCAGAATTATTGCAGTCACATGACAGGCACGCCCTGGTTCAGCTTGGCTTTCAATGTGACAGAAGAAGGGGGCAGAGGAGGTGACAGTCCCTGTTCAACCAACACGTTGCCACCACCACATACACCAGCTGTTCTGCTCGCAGGACTGCAGCTTTGACACCTCTCCTTACATCTACACACAAGCTTCAAATACCGGTTACAGTCCTTGCATCTTGATTAGTATAATGAAAACTTTACAAGGGAAGGAAAACCAACAGACAGTGTGAAAGAAAAAAAAACATGAGGAAGCACAGGGAAGAATGAAATTTTGAGACATCCACTCCTTCACTATAACCCCAAGACATTGCCCACACTACCTTCTCCATCACAACCTACCTCTTAATCTGAATCACTGCTTTAGAGATCAGTTTGTCCCCAGCAGCATTAATGGTGATCACAGTAGTAAGACAGAATATATGTGTTGCTATGTGAGGCTGCTGTGCCACATTCTATAGAAGGAAAGATTCTGCAAAGCCACTGTGTACAAAGAAAAATGTAAAATCTGTTTGAAAGGAAAGCTGAATGTAACAGCTGATATACAAGTGTCATTTATGAGAATAAGTGTTACTCCTCTTACAAGATCTGCTGTTGCACTCATTCACACAGTATGCACTGCAAGAATTCAAGACTTCCCAAATTTATCCTATTTTTAGGGCACTACATGACTCTGCTCCTCTCATGATTATAAAAGTGCACTCAATAAAAAGCACACCCTGGCCTTTTTAATCCCCCTCAATTCTTCAGACTTCAGCAGCTCATGAATGAATACTCTTTTTATGTCTTCACTACTAAGAATATCACCTACTCAAATTTGATAAGACATTCTCTTTTCCAGTTGTTCCATTTCATTGTTCCTCCCTCTTTCTAGACAAATGTTTTCCAGCTTGGGATAACTTCAGATGTCTGTGTTGTGGACCATACAAAGTTATCAATATCTTTTGTCCTATCTATGTGCTGTATTATCCTATATTATGTGCTAAAGCAGTAATAGATCTTGAAACTGTAATACCATCATGTGTTAATGATGGATAGCTAAGTTAAATGTTGTGTCATGTTGTCCTGTGTCATCCTCCACCTGCCCAATCTCATATTTCCATTAAAAGCGGGTTGGAAAGGTGGGGGGAGATGATAACCTTCTTTGGAAGGTTCAGACATCAGGATCTTCAGACAGTAGCAAGGAGATCACATCCAGCTTCAGTCAGCTATCACAGGCCACTGGCCTTAAGAACACATCAGGCCACTCAAATGAATTTCCCTGATGCCTTCCATAGCACTGCCAGTACATCAGCCACCAATTTACTCCACAGAAATCTCAGTCTCGCAGGTATTGCTATATTATTTTTGTTCATGCAGAGTTTCTAACAAAATAAACCTCTTTCAAGGCTCAAAATGGAGACTCTTTCAAAAAAGTGCCTTACAAAAGCAAAGGCCTGCAAAAAAATCCATACTATGCATCTATGTATTAAAGGAGGCCTTTTCTTTCTTCCTCCACTTTTGCTCTGTGCCTCCCGCTCAGGAGCAACAGCAGCAGAGCATCTTCTGTTTGCATTTGAACAGCCCTCAAGCACAAGACTGTACTCTAGGGGCATACAATGCACTCCTCTTGAAACAGCTTTCTTCATCCATGACTACTGCCTCAGAACTGAAAGCCTGGCCATCAACCTTTACATGCATTTGTCACTGCAATTTCATCAGCTGCTAACATAACTTATTGGCCCTCTCCTCCCCTACAGCCCAAACGCCTCTGAAGCCACTAGCAGAATTGTTTCCAACACTGAGAGATCTCATCCTTACTCCTAGCTATGCAAAACATGGTTGAGATTCATCTTCCTGTGGTTATTAAATAAGCAAGAAAAAAAAAACAAGTGCATGACCCTGCCCACTCTGGACAATGTCTCCTTGAGAGAGGAGATGTTTGTAGTAACTGAGTTCCAGCTGAACCATTTTACAGACTTGCCAGTGTTTCTCTTCCACATCCACACTGTCAAGGTAGGCTTTATGGTACTGCTTCCACATGACAAGGCCACGCAGATAATCCCACTAGACAAAGACCCAGAGACAGCATGCAGAGACAGACAACGAACTCAAAATGCACTTGGAGACCTATCCCTGGTCATGGTATCAGAAGGCAAGACACGTTCTAGTAGAACTCAAGTTATCTATATGGCCTTAAAAAAAATGTGTGGATACACAGAAAACAGCCCCTATTTGCATATTTACTAAACACATGGCATGGCAGAAGTGGTTATGTATAATGGTCCATTGCACCAAGGTGCTGTACAGAAGTTAAAAGAGAGCTATGGAGTGAAATCACCCTTACTGCAAAATACAGGCACTCAAGGAATAACGAGCCACTGACTGCCACTAACTGCATTTCAAGGCATGCAGTCCATACTGTCCTCCTTTGAGCATTCCAGACTCTATCAGTGTAATTCTGTAAGACAGAAAAAACCTCTCACATTATCCAATTCACTTTCATAAAGCACTGGGAAAGCAGGACACGTGCACCCACTTCCATTCTAGCAACACCAACAACATTACTCAAGCTCAATTGCTCACACTACACCATGCCAATAAAGGAGATGGGACATCTCTAAGAATGACAGCTAATGATAAGCCATTTCCCCATCTGCAAATTATTATTCTCAAGTTTTAAATACAAATGATGAGTCATTTCATTTAAAGCCAACCTATTTTCAAGCATTTTGCAAAATTACTGTTTCTACTTTGCGTGGGCAGCTTTGAATTGGAAAGAGAATTCAAGTGTAAAACCAAATGCAGCAGGTAACAAAAAAAAAAAAGAGAGAAATTATTTTTCTAGAATGCACTGCAACACTGCAAGCTAGTCAGTCTTTGCTGCTGAGACAAGCTTTCTGGGGACTGCCATACAACTGACCCCAGCTATCAGGAGGAGAAACTGTAGAGCAGAGTGATGACTGAGTCAGTAGCACGTCAAAACTATCAGGCCAAATTAGAGTGGAAAGGAGCAATAAACCACAATGACAATTATAAATCCTTAAAAGACAGTCCAACTAGATAGCTGAGACCACTTCCTGAGAGTAGAACAAGCCACTCCCAATAAGAAAGCATGCAGCCCATTGTGCTGCTGCTACAAGAGGTCAGGAATGGTAAAGAGCACATTCAGACAGTAACTGATTTCTTGTCATGCATTTGTCCATTTCTAACTTTTAGAAAAAAAAAAATTCTAGTCCCATAATTGAGTCAGGAACCTGAGAACTTAAGAATTAAAAAAAAATAAAATAACTGTGAGATCAAAAGAGAGCAGCACTTGATCCAGTAGGGTATTTATTTCATGACACCAATCAAGAGTAGCTGAGCAGCTTTCCACAGACTGGACTGCAGACCATCCCTCATATAGCAAAAATGAGATTGTAAGGAAAAAGATGAGTTCATTAACAGAACAACAGAATTAAATTCTCCTCTATGCAACCTACAGCAACTGGACTATGTACAACGTAAAACTGACCAACAGAGACCATGTCCTTATTCAAACAGAAAGAAAGCATTGAAGAAACTAACATAATGCAAAATGCATTGGAAACTGGAAATAAAATTACCCTGAGGTGTCACTGCATTAGTTTTGTGCAGGATACAGCCCACACTATACAAAATTGGTAGATGCATGGTTGAGACAGTTTAGAGTTCAACTGGGGGGAGGAACCTCCAAGCACAGGTTTTTCTTATTCTAAACCATGTACAGCAGGCAGATAGACTAAAACAAGGCTGCAAAAGATCAAGAATTTGCCAAGTGCGACAAACTGCCATCACAATTCAAAGGAGAAAAAAATCCATATTTGTGAGAAAAACTTGTATTTCTTCTGAGTGTGCACTAAATTATTCTGAAAGGACTTGAAAACACAAGCGTAAAGGTTATACAACTGGTTCAAATTAGAAACATTTGAAAATGATAATATTGCCAAAATTCTTCAACCTACAAAAGAAGAACTAGAAAAACTAATACATAATAAAAAAATCCCAGAATTATTCAAAGTATTTGAAGAACCTGCTTTTTAAATGGAGGCTGAACTGGCCACTCCTTTAGAATCTAATTAATCCTAATTCAACTCACACCGTATCAGCTTCTCTCTAATGTATGACTAACCCACAAAAGAAAGTAAGAGCAGTCTCTCCTTCCAACCTGAAGCAGGCTATCTAATTCCAGGTCAGCATTACATACTGCATCCTCAGAGCAGATGGCCAAGAGGAATACAGTGTGGGCAGAACCCTTGCTATCCTTTACACTAGTGGTGAAGAGCTGCAGTGAGGAACAATGCAAAGAGATTTCTCACTTCAAATAGTATCTGCCCAACACAGCTGATAATGGTGGCTCAGACTGCTTTTTGTGTACATTGAAAAGGATTACCCTGGCTCTCTGCTCTGGGGAAGGCACAGAACTCAGGTCTGGTACTTCCCTCTAGTTAAGCACACAAAGATAAAGGAATGAGAAACACAGCATAGATATACAAAAGCCATGTCTACAGTGCTAAGTAAAGCAGGGCCTGGGATATACCACCAAGGTATGAAGTAACAATAAGGAAAAGCACACTGCATTGGTAAAGGCAGAATTACAGCAACAGCAATCAAATACAAAATGCCAAGGTGTAGCAACACATTTTAACGATCAGTCTTAGAAGGTAATTATGGTATCTACTCATATCTCTTATGAATAAGATACTAAAAAGAACCCCTTTAGCTTTAAATTCCCATTTAAGCTAAAGAGGAAAATTTCCAGTTATTCAGCATTTTACCACATCCTATGGTACACTGCCACATCTATTTGGTACCCAAAATTCTAAAAACGTTACATGCATAGAATTGTTTATTTTATATTCCATTAAAAAAGTAAGAGCCTACTGAAATGGTATTCAGCAATACTGTCCTTTCAATACACTTAAATTTATTTTAAAAAATTAATAGATTAAGTCGTTTAAAAGAATAAATGTTCCCTTCTGAAACGGCAAAGGAAGCCACCCTTGCCCACCACTAGACCAGGTTGTTCAGAACTTTACCCATCCTGGCCTTAAAGACCTCCAGGGATGGGGCATCCACAGCTTCTTTGGGCAACCTGTTCCAATGCCTCACCACTCTCTGAGTAAAGAATTTCTTCCTAATATCTCATCTAAACCTACCTTCTTCTTTCAGTTTGAATCCATTCCTCCTTGTCCTCTCACTACATGCTCTTGTAAACAGCCTCTTTCCACCTTTCTTTTAGTCTCCCTACCATCAAATTATCCTCTTCGTTACAGGAGCAAATCACCTCTTACTCTCTACTCCAACAAACCAAGCAAGGCAAAACTCTCAACTTTTCAAGAATCATACATGTTCAATTATAACTATTCTTATCAATATTCTTTTAAATTTAAACTGACATTTATTTTATGTTCTAGGCACATTACCACACAAGCAGTCACATCCTTGTTAACAAGCAGGCCACCTCACCTCTCTCTCCTGGCACATATTCTTTTGATTTGACTTTCACATGTATTAAACTACATGGGAAGTACATCTGAGCTATCTACTGAACCAGAAGTAAAAGGTCTAAAAGACATATAATAAAAAAACCCACAGAACTCTAAGGTATTACAGAAATGATGCACCAATTACCTCTGAGAGTGATGCATCAACCTTGGAAGGCACTTTCAGATCCAGCCATGGCTGATAGTTTTCCAGAAGCAATGTAGGTCTGTAGGAGAGCATGGAAAAGTTTATGTAACAATAAGTAACTGAAAGTTTCTTACCATGATGTATAAAATGTCAGCAATACTAAGCTTACCGGTGCCACAGATTTAATTTACCTGTGCCTCTTGCATTTGACCTTGCCACATACAGCACAACTGTGACCGTGGGGAAACAGCTCTGGCAATTCCAACTGCTAAGAGAAGATACCTGGACAAGTTTACATTCTTCAAAATGATAACTCTATTAATATATTGACACATTCATGAATTTCCTTTTAGAGTGTATTACTACAGAGAACCGAATAAAGACAATGTTGTTCTCCCAGCAGGAAAACAACATAACAAGGCACAGTAAGAGAAACAACTGAACCAAACAGAAAAATCGCTTCCACTGAAACAAAGTGTGAGGAGACAGATATCCTTTCACATCTCATCTCCCCATACATTAGTCAGTCCTATAACAGACCAGCTGGGTTTTCTGCAAAGCTTGCCTTACTCATAGTCTTGAACTACTGCAACTATAACATTTAGTCCTTTTTTACTTAGCTTTTTAACACAAAACCATTTTAAGCTATAAAACAGCAGTTTGCTTTGGGAATGTTTTTCTCTTTGCAATGCAGTACCACTTACACAATTTTGATTGCAGTGAACAAAGAAGGCTCAGCACTGACTGGCCAAAGGCATCTTTAGAAAAGAAAAAGTCCCAATAAAAGAGCAAACAACTACAGCATTTCTCCACTGTCTGATACTCAAATGCTCAAAACGAATTTATTTATAATTACTCAAAACCTAAAATAAGTGAAGTATTAAACAACATCCATAAACATTCCCAACAACTGGCTTTGCAGCCATACCTGCAGATTTGATGGGGCTATAAAAAACCGTGTGCTGAATCCAAAGTCTTCATCATTACCTATTTCCTATAAAAAACCTATCAGTAGGAGAATATTAGCTGTACTGATGTACAGTATTTCTGAAAGCATCTAAAATTACACAAGAATTGCTACCCAATATACATTCTTATCTTTAACAACTGTTCAGACATATTTACCTTGGGTTTATATTTTATTGTGAATAGAATATTGGGCAAGAGGGAATCCGGTCCTAAGGAACAGTAGAAGGTGACGACACCAGCCACGAACGACCAGAAGATCATTAAGACGTGAAGATACCTTACAAACACACAGGAAGGAAACGTTACTGCATGCGAGGCAGCGCCGCGCCGGGCCCGGCTCCCCCGCCGCGCCCGCCCGGTTACCGGTTGAGGAGGAGGGTGGCGGCGCCCAGCCCCAGGAGGAGGCAGCAGGAGACCGGGTACTGCCGGCAGGTCTCCCGCACCATCTCGGCGCCCCGCAGCCGTCGCCGCAGCAGCCGCCGCCCGGCGGCCCGCAGCCAGCCCATGGCGGCCG